>MKEJ01079133.1:0-14290 GCA_001753735.1 Embelia ribes | reverse complement strand
CACAGATATAAAAAAAAAAAAACTAGAACAGTGCTTGTTCTTTTGAAGAGAGTGGATTTCTTTTCCTTCCCGCAAGTGGGGGATCTCACTAACCAATGTTTTCTATCCTTTGCTCTTGTTTTGATTTTGCCCCGCAACGCTAAGCTAATGGATGCACTATGAGATCTTGAGAAAATGTGGGGAAGAGTAAAACTGCTATTATGCTCTTCTCAATGCGATATTGGAAACTTTATCGACTGCAGTACATTTTCATACATCAATCATCAACTGAATCTTTATCAGTGACAAACCATTGCAGTCACGGTCTGTGGCTTCTGCCGGTGTTTACTTCACTTAAGTGTGAAGCTAGTATTTTTTAGTTGATATTGAAAAAGTTGTAACAGGGTTACATTTTATTAGTCCGACTCAATTCAAGCCCCAACCCAATTCTTCCAGCTGCTCCATTAACTTGCATTATCTGAAGTATCTTATAAAGGTCAAAACCCAATTTCTTTCATCCTTGTTGCACGTTTATGCACATCCTTATTCCAATTCTTGGCAAATATCTAGAATTTATTGGTGAATCTGAAGACAATTATCCAAATGAGCAAAATAATGTGAAGTGATACTTATACAGATATATAATAGCGAACTTGAAATACTTTAAGCAACAAGATTGGGTTCCCTTCGTTGCCATTTTCCGGTTGACAATGACCCAGTTTTGACCTCGAAAGTTTGTCCCTTGGCTGGAATGATGAAGCAGAAAATATTTTACCTTTTTTTTCCCGTACTTTAAATCTAATCTTTATCAAGATATGTTTTTCTTTTTGCTTGTTGATAGTTGTGTTGGGGACTGAAATTACCGAAATTTTGGCAACTTGTAGTCTTGCATGGTTACCATATCAGTTGGAACTTCCCAGAAGGTTCTGTCTTTGAGAGTTGCTATTAATAGGTCAAATGAATTTGGAATGGACTCAATGTTTCTTTAAAATTGGAATGGGTCCAGATCTCTTTGGTGAACTTTTGTATAGATCTCAATGAAAATCCTTGTGGTTTGTTTTTGTCTCTAAATTCTTTTTTCACTTATACTAAGGACATTGTTCTGCTTATAATTTATTATCGAGACTAGTCCATCTTGCTGGAGTTAAATTGTTGGTGATTATAGTTGTCATTGACGTAAACATAATCAGTTCGAGGGAAAGAAAAAAGGTAAACATTATCTGACATGGTATGGTATTTAAAGATGCTTTAATGGAATAAAATGTGGATGGTATTTGTTGTTTGTTTGTTTTAAAGAGTGCGTTTTAGTGTTACTTCACAGTAGAGGTGACACTTCGAAAAGTGGTTTGCATGCAATATTCTTTTGTCATGTCTATGGTTATAGATTATCCGACTTCTGTGCTCATCGTTTCGTTTCTCAAGCTGATAGTATCTGTGTTTTTCTTGTTTTTGGTTGACACTGGCTGGGTGTATAATGAAGCTGTGTAAGATTGTGCCAACAAATTCCGGTAGAAGGTTACTAGACTCGTGTGATTATCCATGTCTTTTAGATTTTTATTTAATGCTCTCTACTGAGTATTTAAATAGGATTTGGTATGTCACATGAGTAGCCCAGTGTGATCTGTTTATGAATTTAACTGGTCAACTTTGTAATCCTTATTCTATGGTGTTTATATCTTTTAAGATTCACCATTCGCACCATTTTTTTCTTTGTTCTTCAGGGTTTTTAATTTATCTTGGTACGACTTGGTACCTCATTGCAAATTCATACTGAGTGTGCTAAGGTGTTTGGGATTTACTTTCTGTTTTACAAGCTTAGTTCGGAATTGCAAATGCATCATTGATGGGAAATCATGTCGTCGTAGCGGGTAGGGAAGGAATGGAAGTTTGAACGATGTACCACATGGGAATCAGAACTGTCCTAGACGTGAGCATTGCCGTCCCTATAGGGTTATGTACTTTCTAATTTCTGTTCTGATTTTGTTTCTATTTTTCTGATGTTCCTTCTAAACTGAAATGTGGTTTCAACTGTGAACATGTATTGTACACTTTTCGACCAATCATTTACCACGACAGTAGTTTTGTTAGATATTTCATGTTGTCTATGCAATAATAATGTCCTTGTTTAACCTAGATTAACTGAATGAAATTTCCTCCTAAGAAAGATCGTCCCTCCATAGATGAATTTCATGCTTCTACTGCGTATAATTACTGCCTCTCATCGGACTAAAACTATCATCAGGTTTTTCCTGTACTAATTATATATGTAGGGACGCAATGGAAAAATATAAACAGATATGATAATAGCATTTATTTATAAAAAAAGGAAAAAAAAAAAAGAACTAATCATTTTACCTTATATAGAATATATAAGATAAAACACCTGCGAGATCGAAGTGCACACATCTCAAAACCCAAGACAAGAACGATTGTTGTAATTTATTACTATACAAAATTATATAAGATAGGAGTTGTAATTTGGAGTAATGGCTGAAATTATTTGATGTACATTTTGTGTTTTATTTTGATATTACAAGTTTTCAAGTGGCCAAGATAGCTATTATTGGATTTGTAGAGAATCTACGATGTAAAAGATGTTTGAATACTGAAAACCGAATATAAAAAAGAGACAAATTAATTAAATTGAAGAATTATTGATACAAAACAAGGTGTCATAATTTTGAACATTTAAATCGATCGAATCAAATCATAGATTCGATCGATCGAAGTAGCCGGGTTCAGCTTTGCTAAAGGTTTAACAACTCTTGCTTTGACCCTACTCAACCTTAACTGTCACCCTCAAGCTTGAAGACCAATCTTGTTCTTGGTTGTAAGTGAGTTGGTGATGATGATTAGGGAAAGTTGGTGAACATACAAATACACACTCCACCTCAACGACTAAAACCAAGTCTTGATCACTTTTGAAAAAAAAAATACTTAGTTTTAGTTTTCTTTGTAGGGAGCAATTTTGCTCCCCTTCCATCTTCTCTTTTTGTTCTCTTCTTCTTATATTTAGTTTTTAGTCTTCTTATATTTAGTTTTTAGTGTTCTTGAAGTGAAGAAATGGATGATAAGCTCACATCTTGTGTTAATTTCAATTTCATAAAGTTTGCAAGTATTAATTTCTTATTTAATTAAAGTTATTTAATTTTGAGCATAATTGTTATTTTAATTATTGCAATATTTTAATATTCATACTTTAATTTACATGTTTAATTTCTTGCTTAATTAAGTTGTTTAATTTGTTTTAGCATTATCATCTTTTTAATTATTGTGATGTTTAAATTATCACGCTTTTCATTTTATGTTGTTATGTTTAATTTCGTTATATTAGGGGTAGTTTTATTCTTGCATACGGGATGTAAATAGTTTAGTCGAAACTCCCAAACACCCTAATTGAAGAAAACGATTTTTCTAAATTTTAATCCACAAAAATTAACTTGGAAATCTAAGGTTTTCAAACATAACTTAGAAATCTCCTAGACGTAGTTATGAAGTCTGACCTGCTCCCGATGGCACATTAGGTCGAGATAAATTAGATAATAAACATTCGTGATTTTCTAAACAAATTTAACTAGAACTTATCATTTAGGGGAATATAAATTCGACAAATTGATTTAGTCTAAAAGTCTAGGGTTTTAGAACCCGTCTGAGATAACTTATAAATCATTTAGGTGTTATGGAGTCTGACACGCTCCTGATGATACACTAAGTCGAGATAAACCAGATAAGAAATGTTCGGTGATTTTCTAGACTAACTTAATTGGAACTCATTATTTAAAGTAATTAGGGGCAAAAACTAATATATCGGATTGCCTGTCATAGACAAGATTTTAATTGTAATTGTTATCATTATTGTTTTTGTTTGTCAAATCGCAAATTTAGTTGTAGCCGAACCATTCCTGTATTGGGACAAGCAAGGAGTATTTAGGAATAAAATTAATTTAGATTAATACAATAATTATAAAATGAATTCTCATGATAAGATGGCGCGATTCAGACTTTAGGAGGCCTTAAGAGATCGATATTTGGTGTTTTTACCAATAAAACTACAACAATACCTTAGTGCACTTGCTAAGTTAAAATCTGCACATTTTAGGTTCAGTCAATCACAATCTCTGACCTTCTTTTATATTTATGTTAATCACATTGCGTTGGAAAGAGCATGAGCTTTCTTCGTCTATAATAAGGGTTCATTTTTTATCCAGTTTTTATATCCTACAGGCATTTGCAGTTTTACATGAACCAATTAAATGGCCAACACAGCTCCGAAGCCTATGAACCCAATGTATAGGATTTGAACCGGAGACTGGAATTTTAATTCTTCTACAATTCTACCTACCCTCATAAATTATTTATCTCTCTAGTATAACTATTCTTTCATGTCCACGTAATCATCATCATCATCATCATCCAACTCTTGAAAATCTCAATAAATTAGATAGACTAAATTGAACAACATAAGGCATCACGTCGAATCGTTAACGTGAATTTTTCGACGTCATTTATTCGTATCGAAATTCATTTGCTTGTCCAATATCGTAATACGCATATATAGTTGGAGGTCTACCTCTGACTTTCATGTCCGTTCTCACTCCAATACTCTCGCATTTTCTAACCGATGCACTAACTAGTCTTCTTCTTATATGTCCAAACTATTTTAAACGGCTATCTCTCATCTTATCTTCAATTAGTGTCAATCCTAACCTATCCCAAATATGTTCATTTCTAATCCTATCTTTCTTAATCTTCCATACACCCACCTCAACATACGTATCTCTAGTACACTTATTTTTTATTCTTCTTATTTCTTAGTAGCCCAACACTCTGTCATACCTCTGGATCCTATGTGACCTGGCACGTGATCTAAATGCAACACATCATCATAATATGAAGAGGCATAAGCTGCCAAACTAAATTTTATTCACATAACTTTATTACAAAACTATGGTCATAATATTACATTATATACAAAAGTTAACTTCTCTCGACTACTTCAGTCATAACTATATACATATATCTTATATAATTTTTCGAATTATTTATATATAGATGTGGCCATAAACTACCTTTACGAACTGTACCCTTCTTGTACCTTATCTTTCATACAGAACTCTCCATTCCTCTACTATCCTCTAGCAACTGATTTTACAAAGATGGATCAAGCCTTCATTAATCTATTTTCTCCAAATTTGCAAATCACAGAAACTTAGTAGACGATTACAACATTTTCCAAGTAAAAATAACATGCTTATCGATTAAGGCATTAAATCACTTTTCATAGTTAAAGAAAGCTTTATGAAATCATAATCACATAATAACCACTTCTTTATCAACATCAAAATATTTAAATATCACATTTTCTTTTAGTCGTTTTGTATATTTGCGCGACCACGTTGACTCATACTCATTGGCTCCCCAAATATATATCAGGAAACATTCGCACTTGAGAACATGTAACTTGAGACTCGAGAACACGTGCCCCAGGATTTTTATGCATAAGGTCTAAGTACATGTACCTCGAAAGATTATACATAAGTTGATGTCCCTAAACACCCAGAACTACTCATATGACCCAACTAAATTAAATTCCAAGGGAAAACGTACCTTCCCTAAATTCTGGTTCAATAATCCTCAATTTCAAAACTCATAGCGACCATTTGGGCCCTAAATTTTAAACTTTATAAAGGATTATCTCTGCTAGAAGTGAAGAATATTTCCTAACATACATCAGTACACATACGTAAACGTCTCAACTCTTGCTCAACTTAAAGTTTTTGTTGGTATCCGTTTCCGAGCTTCTTAACATATCGCATTTGCCAATCCGTAACATTTACGTATGGTGAATAAAAACATTTTCTTCATTTCTCATTTACTTCAAAAAATATGCTTACTCATTATTTCATGTATCACATGCATAAATGCCTCTTTTACTCTTATGTCAAATGCAACCAAATGGCACGAGAGCCTCTTAATGCATATAATTCTCACAGTTGCTCCCAGAATATACACATAACTACAATATACACATAACTACTAAATCTCATGCCACAGTCTCAAATAATACATATCTTCGGTTACCTCTTATCCAAATGCATTATACACTATTACTTCCAAAATATATGCATAACCACTAAATCCATGCCACAGTCTTAAAGATATATGTATCTAAGGTCACCTCTTACCCAAACATATTATACACTATTACTTCCAAAATATATGCGTAACCACTAAATCCATATTATTGTCTTAAAAATATACGTATCTTAGGTCATAAAAGATTTGCAACTATGTTTGGGCCTCAAATAGTCATACCAAGTGCTCAAAAAAAAGCCAGGTCATTACTCTCTCATCCTTAAAATTCAATAAAGCTCATCTTAATGGGTTTATATGTCATACTTATCATTTGGATCCTCACTTGATTCTCACAGGGGAAAAGTCTTAAGCCAATTTCTCATCAATGTTTCTTACTTTTTAACTTTTAATCCTTATGGGTCTCCACACGTAATTGTCCTGTTGTTATTGCTCAATTGGCTTATGCTTATCTGATCATATTCTCAATATTATTTTGGTAAAATGTTATTCCATATGCAATCATACCTCCCATTAGGGTTCATCTCAAATCTTTAGAGATGGCACATGCTTACCACATTGTCTTTATATATCCTCTTGTCTTTATACAAGCTTTTTAATCTTCAAACTACAATTGGTACATAATATGCTAATCTTAGACGTTGATTTTTCTCTCATTTTCTCCTGGTATGTATGAAATTCGGGATAGATCTACACATATCATTTCTAAAGTATTTATAAAAACTCTATCATTCCAACCTCTTAGTTCCATCTTTTCCTATCCACCAATACTCCCACAGGTCTTAGGGCACTTAGTAATACTTCATCACTTCAAATACTTCATCGATCTCTATCATGTCAGAGTATTAAGCAGCCTTTGCCTTGCCATTCTTTGGGCATCAATACTACTTGAATTCATCTTTTTCTTATCTACTAATACATCTGTAGGTCCTAAGTTCTTATGACTTAATCCATCATGGGTACGTCAAGGTATCTAAACCATGTCCATATTGCCATTTCTTGGTTGTCAGCACTATGTCATATCATTTCTTTATTTCATCTTTTCTTATCTATCAATGCATCCATAATACTACATTATTTCTACTACTTCATCCGTCTTCTCTAATCCATAAACCTTACTATAACACATTAACACTTCCTCCAGTTTGTTATAGTTCAAGTAGAGGGTACACGCATTCCTACTATATATGCCTCGAGGTGATTCATCATACACACATGAAGCAAAATCATAATATATATAACAACAAAATTTTAGCCAAAATCTTAAAGGTTGTTATATTTACTAGAAAATATCCTAACTATACCTATATCGCTTCAAAAAGTCGTCCTGATAAGTCATATTGCTCGCATGTGGGGGTAGCCTCATCATCGTTATCACTCAACCTTAACATCTATAAGGTTATACGACTCAAAACTAGAAACATATACACATTCTTTCTACTTAGTTCTCAAATTTTTTGACAAAATCAGTTGATTAATGAGGCAAATTAGTGTCTTAGCTCAAAAACGAAACTTGTAAGGGTTACAGCAAGAGTCTTACCTCAAAAGTGATGTCTCGGCTGGCTAAACATCGTTGTGCTAACGTCTAAGATTATATTAGCTCCGTTGTCACATCGCGCAGCTGGGGTTTCGCTCAGTTTTCTTTATTTCCTCTATTCCTCACTCTTACTCTTACTCACATATTTATACACGAATATACATATATACACATACACAAATCTGAAAGGAGCAAGCAAATTTATAGGGTTTTGGGGTTGAAACACACGGCTAGGGTGCTGCCACTTGTCATTTTCTTATTTTCAGCTTGAATTAATCGACTAATTTCTCAGCTTGCTGCGCAAGGAACATGTGCTGAAACTTTGGGGTTCTATCATGCGTCTAGGATAGGTGTACCTCTTAGAATGCTTCACCAACTAAATCATTCGACATATTATTCTTATCAATCAACTTAATTTCCCTTTCAGTCGACTGGTCAAGAAATTTTGGTTGTGGAGGTAAAAATTAAGTCAATATAGATCCGGCCAGAAGACCTTCTTGAATCGACTAGAAAAGGCCTTAGGTCCGACTAGCCGGTGCTATCTCAAAATGACATATTCGAAGATTTGAGATCTGCAACAAGATGGAAAGAATTTAAATAATAATTATCACATTTTCAAATTTTCAAGATTCCACTCCTATTTAAATATAGCTTCAATTCTCAAGATCAACAACATATTCAAAGAAACATAATCAAATATCAATACTTCTAAAATCTTTATTCTTATCATCCTTATTGCATAAAGGTTTAATCCAATCAATCTCCATATCCATAACCTTCGGTGTAAGGTAAAACAATCCTTGAACGGTTTGATTTGTGTAACTTTTGTGAGCATTGTTGTTAGATTGAGAGTTTCACTTCCATATTCAAATTTAATCTTGTAAGATTTATACTAAACTTGTAAAGAAGTAGTTAATCAACTCCTAAGGGAGAACCAGTTTGAATAGCTCCCGCAAGTTTACCCTTGTACGATTTGAATTGCATCCGCAAGTCTACTTGCTACGGTCGAATAGTACCCGCAAGCTATTTATTGATAGAACCCGCAACCTATTCATTGTAACGATTGAATAGCACCCGCAAGCTATTCGGTAAAAGGTTCGGTTAACACCCGTGAAGACTAGCCATCTTGTAATTTTGGTATATAAAGTTATGAGGGAACCTAAGGGAGTTTTGGAGATTGGACGTTGGGGATTGCATCGATCTTTAGTCCAACCATTATAAAAATCTTATGTATTGTATTATTCTATCTTTACTTTTATCTTCCGCATCTCTATATTATTATTAGATATTATTTCATAAATTTTTTAAAGAAAAAATTGAGAAAAAAATATTTTAATTAACTCTTTTTATTGAAAACTAATTTACGCCTTCTTGATTTGCTATTTAGACTAATATCTTTCAAATAGTCACCATTTCAAATGAGATGAACAATTGTGAAAAAACACCGTGCCTGTTGTGATTTTAAAGTTAAATTAATTAACTTTAATAAGTTGAATTAGGCTTACACATGCACACAACTTATATTGGGCCATAAAAAACCAAAAAAGAAAAAAAAAAGGCATAGGTCACGAAACATTTTGGGCCCGCACTACATTGTGAATAACTATGCAAATAATTTATCCCCCTCCTTATAAATAATTGTACAAAACAAAATGTGATAAATTAGTTTTTTCCTCTTTTTTCAATTTTGCTCACTTTGGAGCTATTTACCATTCACACCATGTAATATTTTGGGTTCTTGAATTGCAACATTAAGCCCAAAATATGGAATTTTTCTATAATTCCAAAAAATAAATAAATAAATAAATAATCTAACAATAAAAATTTATGACATAGCGGCTTTAGTTATTCCTTTGCTGGAATCCCCTCTTCTTTTAAGAAAACTAACAAAAAATGGCCCGTGCAAGATATGGGTTCTTTTCCTGATTTTCTATAATATTACTTATATTTATATTGAATAAGAATTTGAGTTAATTAAAACTTCTTAGCTTGAACTGTAATATATACTCACTATATATAATTATGTAAGAAATTGTTATATCCACATTATTTTGTATAATGTGTTTTCAAAGGAGTGGCGGAGCTAGGATTTCAGCTCAAGGAGCGAGATTTATTAATGTTATTACTTGTGTTATTTTTCTTATAATTTATATAAAAAAAAATTAAAATGAATGAATGCATATTTATTTCTATATATCGAGATTCAAATTATGAGATGACTAATTTTTTTAAAATTTTTATAATAATAAATTAGTTATAGAACAGAATTACAAATATTTTTTTCCAATTTTTTTTGCTTAATAAATTAAAGAAAAAGATAGAATCGTAGATACTTTTTTTTTAATAACTTATTAAGGATTGAAACCAATTAAGAATAGAATGATGATACTTTTTTTTTTAATACCTTATTAAGGATTGAAACCAATTAAGAATACAATGATGTTCGCATTTGTATAGAATATTAATAACTATTAAATTAGTATTTTGTTTAACACTAGAAAGTTTTGTAATTATTAATAACTAATATTAAAAAATTATTATCACTTTTTATCAATTGCTCATTTACAAACTAGCCGAAAACCAAATATTTTTAACTACCAAAAATATAAAAAAACAAAAGCCTACTGGAAGTGCTGTTGGATATTAATAAAATAACTTTCTAAGTTAGGTAGAAGGCTTTGCGAACAATTGTTACATATGCAAAAATTAATTGAATTTGGGGTGGGAGGGACAATTGATCACCTTTCTCCCCCGCCTCTGTTCGTCTCAAAGCTACAAAGTATGATAATTTGTTAATATTGTAAAAGGAACTTGGGGTAATTTGATTTAAGAAAATAAGAAAGTGAAACCAGTAGGTATAAGTTACTTTTAGTAAAATAATAAATATTTTAACTTTCAAATCAATTTTGCATAGAGAAAAGCTTTTCTTTATTTGACAAGTGACTAGTTAATAATTATGCAAAGAGCTACACTATGATTTCATACTTTCTGTCTCTGTAGACTGGATCCTAAGTGAGTTTACATTTGACATTTTATTCATTTGATAAGTGATTAGTTAATAATTTCAAAATATTTCATAACGTAAAACGTAGTGACTTGTGTTTTAAAATTTAATGATATTAGAATTTAGTGAAATGACTTTATCTATTTATTAGAAGCCTTCAGTTTTTCGCCACACTACTTTTTATTTCCGTTTCCCTTTTTTTTTTTTTGGTGGAATATATTTATAAATGGTGTATAACCTATACAAATTTTTTCCTGCCTTTTTTTTATTAGAAGCCTTTACTTTTTTTCGCCATTAAAATTTTTCCCTATCGAACAAGACAGTCTTATTTCTTTTCCATTGAAGTCATATTTCTTTTCCATTAAAGAATATTATGTAACTTAATTTTGTAGTTCTACTAAAAACACAATATTACGAGTGTTGTTTCTGTAGTATAATAATCTTATATTAAATTAAAAATAATAATAATATAAATAAATTATAATAAAAAAATTAGAAAACTTAATTGTCAAGGTTTCCGTCTTCACAACGATATGATTTGTAGAGAACGTTGTAGTAAAATCACAAATTCAATGGTTTCGAATTTAATCCAGGACGAGACCAGTGTGTCACACCATCCCTTTAAATCCTTATTGTCCGACCTCTTTCGGTTTCAGATCGTCGTGGACAACAGATTCTCAAGGTACAATGACCTTCTCGCAAGTTCAGATGTAGGCAACACTCTGAACTCCAATCGGTCATTTTGCAACACGATACTCTCCACGACTATCAAAAATGTTATGGAAAAATATGCTATATGTGCAAGTGTATTTTTCAGAATTTCGGATATAAATGTAATACATAAAAATATTTGGGAGACTCTTAGTATTTATAAAAATGAAAGAATCTATCCAAACATTACATTTTCAACTGTGAATAGTTACAACTTATGGGATAAGGGATACAAGTTTTGCCTTTTCAAAATGGATGGGGTTTTTTCGCAACTAAGCAAAACATTGTGTCTCTTGGGGAATTTGTGGGTCAAACCCAATCTGCTAATGAGTCGCTAGTCAAAATGACACATATTTTTCCACTTTAATGGGCACCTCTTTCAAACCATATACCATCCACACTCGATAATCGTTCGGGCTTCTTAATGACTCGTTAGAAAGACCTTTGACAAGGCTTTCTAATGAACCATAAATTATCAAATTCCAACAAATGAACCCCATTCATTTTATGACTCAAAGTTAACAAAAAAAAAATTAAGCGCAATGGTTAGGAACTTATCAAAAATTCCAACACTGAGTACTTATTTACATTTAATTTAAATTCAATGCAAATTGCATTTGCGAATTTTGAGTGTTGCATTTGTTTGAATGTTACATGAAATTTAGTTCCAAGAAATTATAGAAATATCTTAATTTTGAAAGCATTGTGCTTGAATACATAATATGTACTTAATTTATGAATTATGTATGCTAGCATTGCGCCTGAATACACAATATATACTCATAGGATCAGATAATACAAGCATGTGGTGTAAGTACTTATATTTAAATCTCTATGCATCGAGATTATCTAATAGAAAGTATTTCTCTTACAAGAAATTAAAGCATGTTAAAAGACAAGAGTAAAATGCAAAAAAATAGAATAAAATAATAATAATAATAATAATAATAATAATAATAATAATAATAAAAAAGGCAATTTGTAACTTTTTGAACGGGGAATCAAATCTTGGAAATTATATTTATAATAGATGCAATGTAACGTTCCAGAAATTCCGTACAAAATTTTTCGCTTTATTCGTCTTGCATTGTAGTTGCATTGGTGCTAGCATGTATATATATTGACGTTATTTTTCTTGTGATAGATGTATACATGACCATGCGTGGGTTTAGCATGGTGGACATAACATTGTTGCGTAGAGTATAGTATGGGGTTTGATAGTGAGGAACATGTGATTTTGGCCTTGAAGAGTACTAGAGTTAAGAACTTGGTGTTGGAGTTTAAAATATAGCATTTGTAGTCATTGTATAGCTTTTCGTAGTGTGGAATGAGTTTTGGAGAAGTATGGCAACAACTCAGATTTTGGAGTTTTGGCCCAATGCCTTAGAAATTTTTTTGAAATTTTCAAACTATACAGTTGCAAGTTCTACCATTCAAATGGTAGTTTTTTTACCGTTCAAATGGCGGAACTGTTCGAATGGTGCTTTATGTCGTTCAAAAGGTAGTATCGAATGGGGCCCAATCACCTTTCTGCATGGTCAATGTTAATTCCCCATTTCCAGAACAGAAAAGAGAGAAGGGAAGAGGGGAGGGAACACCATTGTTGTTCATTCTTTGAAGGATTGATTCATCTAGCCTTGGTGCTCAGATCCAATTAAAAAGTGGAGATTTCCCATTCTTGGAGCAAGACAAATAATTTGGCATAAGTCTCGACTTTCGTCTCATTAGTTCATGATATCTTGATTTTTGTGTATTGTTCGTACGAGAAATTAAAGTTGATATTCTTATTCCTTATTTTGTATGGATCGTTTTTATATGTAGGTGTAATGATCCGAGTTCATTTGCTAGATCGTCTCGGGGGGCCAAAGTTTCAGTGTTTACGAGTCTATATCATCTAGAATTGCTCGTGGTTTGGCTTCAAGACTTACACACTTTCTTATCTCCATTACGAGGTATATGTATTCATGTAAGTATCATCAATTTCTATTCTCGTTGAAAATGTCTAGATTTCCATATCGAGTTACATTGAAATAAATTATTCGAATTTATTTCTTATGTTTTATAGATGACTTCTTTGTATAGATTCATCTTTTTTTGTATGGTGTAAAAAGCTCATGAAAGGGGTGATTTTGGTTAAGCGTTAGCGTAGCCTTTCGGTGGTGCACTTAGAAGTATATGTACTAAGGTGCGGGCAGAAACGAACAATAGTATAAGTTTGAACATATGTACGTAGGTAAAATGTATGTTCATGTTTTAAGCCTTAAGGGTAATGTTCATTTATGTATGGATTACACTTTCCCCGGATGCCCTATGATTATTATGTTAAACGTGGCATCAAAATACATGTAAGATGTTAAGTATACGTTTTGCAGTATCATAAGTAGCGTATGTCACCTAAGTAGTGACACGCTTGTATGTAAGCTTTCGAGAGATGTATGTAAGAATTCATGGGATGTATGTAAGTAACCGAAGGACGTATGCTAGTACTCGAGGTTGTATGTACATAAGTAAGCAAATGTCACAAATGTGACATATTTGTATAAAGCATTAAATGTAAATAAGCGTATAAGTACGCGTTGCAAAAGTATGCAAGTGAAGATGTATAAGTTGGCAACGTATGAAAATGTATTAAAAGCATGTTATGTATGAATATTTGTAGCATGTTTATTGAATAAGTGTAACAAGCTTATACATTATTTAAGCCTATATTTGATTGAAAACTCATACATTTGATTGTATGTATAAGCCTGCATAGGTCATAATTTGTTATGACAATTATGTAAGTAAGTATATTGCCCATTCATGTCACATTTTGTTGTGGCGTATATATTAAGTAAGGTGTATGGAGAAGCATGATCATAAGGTGTTTGGTGAAGCATTCATGTTCATAAGCATAACATGATCATAAGCATTCATGTTCATAAGCATAAAATGACATAAAAGAACAAGTTACCCGAATCATAAGC
>MKEJ01079132.1:0-23183 GCA_001753735.1 Embelia ribes | reverse complement strand
TTTTTATAATATTTAATATCGATATTGTTTCTTATTTTGAGTAATGTAATATTTTAAATATGAACAGAAACTATACGAGTTACTAAATATGTCTTTTTTTTTTTTAAACTTTGGGATCACGTTAAACATATTTTCAAACTATAAGAACTATTACTATTGTAAAAACTGTGGAGACAAAAAAATTAATATTGAAACTATGGGGACCATTGCTGCAATTATCTCTAGCAATTTTAACATACAATATTAGATAAATGGTGATATATATGTTTTGTTAAAAATATTATTACCCTTCTTTATCCAAATTATTACTTAAAATAATTGTAATTCTATAATAATAGGTGTGGTATTTTCGGATTGTAAAATAAAATAAATCTTCGAGGTTTTCACACTTTTATAATATAATAATAATTAGATATTTTGATACTTATTATAAACATATTACTCAAAATTTAAAATAATATATACAAAAAAAACCTTTTATTTTAGTATAAAAGTGTTAAAAACACTATATTTCACTATAATTTTATTGATTTTTATTTAATTTTGTATAAATAAGTTCTCATCAAATTTCATATAAGTTTTCTAATAATGTCTATAATATTTTCTAATTGTTTCCAATGTGTTTTTTATGTATATCATTTGTGTTTCTTATACATTTCCTATGTGTTTCCGAGGTGTTCTTACATATTTTCAATGTGTTTCCCGCATACTTTCTTTCAAAAATTTCCAGCATTTTGTCTTCGTATTGGGTATGCATTTCAGCATTTTCCACGAAATCCGTTTGCGACCCCAAAACCAGCGTTTCCAGCAATTATGGAAACAACACATGCTTAAAATTTAAACTATGAATCCCTCAACTATCAAATATTCTATATAGCCTCCTAAACTATACGTCAAATCTAGTTTTCCCCCTCGTAAGCTATTGGTTTTCGAACATTACACCTTAAAAATTAGGGTAAATTTCATTTTATTCCTTTTATGTACCACCATGTTTCACTTAATCCCCTGATCTATGGCATGCTTCGTATTATCCCTCTCATTTCAGAACAAATTCCCGAAATGCCCTTTTGTCAACTTAATAATATTTATTGGCCAAATTACCTTTTTTCCACCCCTATCCCATTGTAGAGTAACTATGATTCCCTTTATCCTTAATTCTCTCTTTATTTCTCCCCCCTCATCTAAAACAACCAATTTGATTTTCATGGTTATGGTGAAAAGAAATCTCCTGTTTGCAATATTCTGATACAAATAACAGTAAGTGCTAAATTATAACCACGAGCAAAATGAATAAAATAGAAAAAAAAATAATAATTTGTCCAAAGCCATTTGTCCAGATGGAGAGAGAAATAGGTAGAAAGAGAAAGAGCGGGATAATTTGGTAAAGATTATATTAATAAATTTAATTTAATTAGTTTAGGTATTTGTACATAAATGAAGGGGGTAAAGTGAAACCCGCATTAGATAACAGTGGTTAAGCGAAACAGGATGGTAGATAAGAGGGTAAAGTAAAATTGACCCTAAAAATTAAACTATGACATCATGCCCACGTTATCCAAGTTGATTCAAAATTTTAGGGCAAATGACACTTATTTTATTGATTTTAAAGTTATTAATTGTAAAAATTTGAGAAACACTAGACAATCTATTTGTATATAAAGTTATACAATCTAATTTTAAAATATTTAAGAAAATAAATAAATTTAATCTAAGGGTAACTTTGTCTTAAAGCTGAATTTCACTTTGCCCCTAAAATTTTTGGGGTAAAGTGCAATCAACATGTAAACCTCAGAGGGGGATAGTGTAATTTAAGGAATCTCAAGGGTTAATATGAAATTGTCAGAACCTCATGGGGCAAAGTGTAATTTACCCAAAACTTTAATACGAGAGTTTGAATTGAAATAATAGAAAACTGCCCTGTTAAAAAACATGATTAGGAGCAAAATTAACCTTCATCATAATTTTTTCTTATTCTCAAATTTATGTAAATGTTGATTTTTTTTTCCAAACAAATGTGAGGAAGTATATCTGGCCTGCATTGCGACATAGGGCTCGTTTGGTTGTATATTAAAAGTATAGAAGTATATTTTCATATAGGAAGTGGAAAAAATATATTTTCAGTAAAAATAATTACAAGCATCATATGGTAAGTTTGGTTAAAATTGAAGAAGTATAATTTTTTATATTAGAAATAGTAAAAAGTAATTGCTAGTAATGTAAATTAGAAGGGAAGTATACTTTTATGGAAAAAAAATATCAAAATTTTTATTTTTTCTACAGAAGTATACTTATGTACTTCGAAAATATAAATAATTATACTTTTAACTGCTGCAACAGACACACATTTACACTTTTAAACAAAAAGTACAAACGTTTACGGAAGCATTGCGTACCAAACAAGGCCGTAATCAGCAGTCAACGAGGAATTTAAGATATTAAGCCATAGTTTACGGTGGCACACAAGATAGTTGACACTTGAGGCATTATATTGGGTGCAATGTAAAGCATATGAAATAGTTTTAACAGTTTCGAGGCATTATATGGGGTGCAATGTATGGCAATCTACTGTTCAACATGCTGCTGATTTTGCATCATAGAACTGAAAAATGGGATGAGAGAGATGAATCTTTCGGCGGTGGTAAAATGAAGCAAACGTCACAAAATTCAAACGTACAAGTGCGAAAATCAAGCCATTCTATTAATCTTAGCACATCTGCATACTATTCTGAATAGAACTTCTATGTATGAAATACATCTGAAGTCGTACTATGCATTCCCTTCGATCGCAGTACTTGGTCAACAATGTGTATAATAATTCCATGCTTAAGGGGAAAAAACATTACTAAACGTGTTCTTTCATGGAAAAGAAACCATCAAAAATATTAGATTGGAAAATTCTATCAAGCAGCAAATTATGCTACCTCATATGGCTGTGATTTTACCTTGGAACTATGGATTTTGTCAAGTGAGAAAGCATCCAATAAATACAAACAAAAACTCAGTTTTCCAAAATGGAGAGCAAATCAATTTCCTTGCTATTATTCAACTGGCATAAATAGTATGCTACTACAGACATGGAAAATAAAATCGTTCCCAAGGACAAATAATAATAGCTTTAGCCCAATTAAAATATTTGCAAGAAACATTAAATTTCGAAAAATCGTTTTGTAAACCAATCAACACCATTTTTACTCAACAGAAGTCACCAGGCTTTCCAATTTTAATCTTCTGCTCCCCCAAGAACCCTGTAATTGCTGTTTTTTGCCAGCTTTTGAAACTCCTGTACCCATCAACAAAAATTTGATAAGATGGACACATCATAGAGGATCAATGCACAAGTTGCTTTCTTAAAGCTCCATGACACTGACACATATATTGTCCCAAGTATATTGGTCATATTGCATTCATACATAACTTGATAGTTGATACTCAACTTTAAACACAGGAGAATCAATACTGAACTGCAAGGGAGGTGGAAGGGAGAGGATCGATACGTAGACATCTCTAGAAATGCACCGAGGAAGGAACCAATAAAGAGAGGTGTTTAAAGTAATATTCACCCAATAGCAGTTCCAGATTTTCAACCAGAGGATACATTAATGATATCTTAAGATACCATTAAAAAAAATCCCTTAAAACATACACATTGTGTAAGCGTAACCTGCAGAAGGGCATGATAACACTACCCTTTTCTGCTTTTCTTTTTCATTTTTTCCCTTTCCTACATTTCTCTATCCATTTCCCTTTAGCATTACAATATGGTTACGAGAGATCAGTTGCCTTGCTATCGCAGGGCTTTCTTCGAGAATTATGGGAAATTTTACTTATAACGTAAAACTAAAAAGATTACCTTGAGAAACAGAAGTTTCTCAAAGCATATTTAATCCAGTAAATCTCTAGTTTGTGTTGCTCTTCTTGAATTCCGCCTACATCCATATGAAACATTAGTAACCATATGGGATTGAGTGACTTACTTCTGATCGAGATGTGCAAGAACTTCACCCCCAGGAAAAGCCGCTTGAGTAGTCTCAAATGCAACTTTAATTGCTTCTTTCCAAGTACCTCCAATTACTTCCCCATCTTTAGGTTTAGATTGGCCTACGTCTTCCATTGGCAATGAGTAACCGGAAAGCAGATGACCCACCCAGACACCATCTTTCCTGAATAAAGAGTAAAAGGGAAAGAGAAACCAATGAAGCCTACTACCTACCAAAAATGGACTTTCGAAAAAACCTCTTGCACGTAGGATCGAGCAAAAGTTTCTGATGCCAACTTTAATTAATTTAATCTCTCTGAAACCATAATGAAATAGTGGTGTAAGCAGTTTGCCGCAATAATGCCCAAGACTCGTACACAGAATGAAAAATATAGAATCTTGATGTCATGCCAAAAGCAAACCAATTTCAGGAAGGAAGCAATGCAACTAAAAGCATGAGGTCTTCCATTCTCTGCTATTTATCATTCTATTAAACTTGTCTTCTTGATCAGCCATCTTGATGAAGAGTGCCACAAAAAAGCAGAGATGAAGTGGGTTTAACCACTGGAAGAGGGGAAAGGGAAGGAAAAAATTATTCTTAGATAGCTTGCGGGGATTCAGATTCAACTTCCAAAATAGTAATTATTTTCTCTGACGGGAATGATTTTAAATAGACTAAAGGTATGCTTTGGCTTGGTCTAGTAACAGGAGGTCTCTGAGTGATCTATGAGTAGAAGGATCAATGTCAGAACCTAGGAATAGTGCACATTTCCAATCTAATTGGTACATTCCTTCTATGGATTTTTAGCTCTTGCTTTCCCAATTCCACATGGTATTTTCATCCTACGCGCCTGGGTAAGCTTTGAGAACCTTCTACTGTACCAATTTGATTGTTAAGCTTTGTAAGCCCACCTTTCTGACTTACCATTTTAAAAACTATAAATGATAAAGTTCATTTCAAGTATAAAGTAACTTACATGGCAACATCCATATGCCGCGGTGCATAATGGCCACCGCCAATCCCAATGAGAATTTTACTTTGACCATTATTCCTGCAGTAATAAAAGTCAAATCCTCAGTCAGAAGAGAACAAAAAAAAAAAAAAGTGGTAGACGAATATATAGAGCTCAGAAATTAAATTGATTGATAATGGGATACACTATCTCAACACATCTGCCCTTCAATTTAAAAAAGATTTCATTTTCATGTCGCTTAGGAAATAATTCACATGTACCTGCTCCAGTCTCCCACTGCAGCTCCTCCATCAAGTCCTAGTCCTTTCCACAGTAACTTCAGCAATCACAACAACTACTTCGATAAATGAAAAATATCAAAAGAGAACACCTACAGTTCTACTAGCAAAAATGTGTTGCATTATGCAATCTTGTTCCTTCAACAATTAGCTTTGATGAGAGTAAACTTGATTTGGTGAAGGTGGTTTATATTAGGAATTTGGATTTTAAGCTTTTGTTGGCACCGCATTTTTGAGAAAAGGGGAAAAGAAAGATGATACATTTAACACAAACGTCATACCAAGCACTCTGTTGACTTTCACCCAAACCTAATAATCCAGTGTTACTAAAATTTAAAACCTCTCCAGGCACTCGTCTAGGCTCTCGGGCAAGGTGAGGTGAGGCCAAGGCGCTTCATTTGGTCTAGGTGAGTAAGATGTGCCTAGGAAAGCGCCTTGAACTAATACACTAGCGCCTAAAGCGCTAAGGCAAGAGCCCCACACACACTATGCTATTTTTCTATTTTCTTGTACTTTCTCTATATATATGTTATTTTTATAATACGTCATATTTTAATCGTCACTCACTATTACTTATAAAGGGTATACTTACGAAAGGAAGGATTATCGGTACAAACTTTAAATAAGGCTACATATTAATATATCAAGAAAATACCATCAATTTCTCACCCCTGTAACAAAAACCTATAGTTCCAAGCACACAAGAGAAAAATAAGGATTTTATGGTATTGTGCAATTTTATTAAAAAATAATTAGAGTCTTGCTTTGCTCGACTGAGCACCTTAGTTGGTGCCTAGCGCCCCGGACAATAAAGGATCTTGGTGCCTTAAGGTCACCTAGAGTTTTTAACAATATTGTAATAATCACAAGGTTTTGTAAAGTATAATCCTTTTAAACAAGTACACTTGACATTATTCTCAACTCATAGCTGAAAAAAGAGTACACGTGTAGTATTAGTAGCATGTTGTAAAGATGCACTTGATCACAAAGTGATGTAGGTATCATGATATGAAGATTGCTTATCAGTTAGTCTGACCAAGGAAAGTTAATCTTGTACTTTTGGTTACAGTCTAAAGGGGAAACATGTCACATTTTGAAGTTAGAAGAGTTATTAGCACACGGGCCTAAGTAACATAATTTCTAATAAGTAATAAAGATAGAGAATTGGAAAATACTCAACTAAAGCAATTACTTGGGCAGCATCCTGCCTCTTCCAGTAGTCCTCTGTACTACCTAGAATAAACAGAGGAAATTCATATGGGACACATGTAAACGGTAATACACAAAAAAAATTTAGAACTAAACAACATAATAAGAACTCTAAATCATGGAATTGTTCTATCAACCCAAAATAAAAAAATTAAAAAAAAATGAAAGAAACTGCAAAAGCAAGTATACCTATTTCTACAAACATTGTAGGAGAATTAATTTCAGGTCCATGATGTGTGGCTTCCAAAGTGACCTACAAAAAACAATAACAATAAATGAAAGTTAAAATTTACAGGCTCATACATTTTAAACATATAAACAATTTCTACACAAAATTCAGACAGAGGAAAAGAAGGCCCTATAACAAGATATTTACGTCATAACCTGCTATTTTGGTTTCACAATGACTGTGAACATAGATTTAGCACAAAAGAGAGTAGCAGAATTCAAATCAACTAACACATGGATCTCGTTATCAATTTTGTCATTACTTCCCCCCAACTGAATCTAACAATTCTTTCCACATAAAGAAAAATCCTCCATCGGCCCCAAATCTGAAGCACCCAATTAAACCAACAGGTTATCAGTCAATCACATATATACATGACAACAGCTCACAACATATGCAACATTCAACTGTAGAGCAGAATTGATTTTTCTTCATAGAAACAATAGATTGTCAAAAAGAAAATAATGATGCATTACCTCGAATTCTGGAGTTAGATTATGTGACTCCGCAATATCTTTCAGCAGCCTCAACCATGGACCCATCCGAGGGTTAGGTGGGGCAGCCCATCCAGGCTTACCTCCAGCAGGAGGCACCTCATCATCCCGTAAATGAGGTACACCTACACAACAATACATATCGCAACAATTGCATCAATCGTACGGAGGAACCAAGTTTAACGGTTTAAAGCTATGTGTTACGAATAGGAGTGCTACAGTAAAGACCGCAAAATAGGAGAAGATGAGGTATAGATTCAGTTCCATAGTGAGTTCTAGTGAAGGCTTATACTTAATTGATGAAGTTTCCGTCTTTGATAATGCGCAACATGCATATACAGCATCAGAGAGTTCAACAATAATACGCAAGGAGTTTGCATTGCTCTACTTTTGTTCTTTGTTGTCCTCATAATCTAAATGGAACTAAAAGTTTCTTCCAAAACATCTTCTCAACATATCTAAAAAACTACAGAAATCACCACATTTTCCTTCCCATTTTATTCTATCAACACGAGAAGACCACAAGCTTATGTCTTCCCAAGGTTTCTGGAAAAGAAAAAGATTTAACATGACTTCCATCTGTTAACCTAGAAAGCTAGCTTTAATTTTTAACCAAGTGTAAACTTTTTCTTTTCTTTTTTCCTTTGGGCCAAATTATATGCTCTCATTTGCATGCATACTAGGTGACTATCTCAGTAAATTATTAAAACATTAAAGCTAAAGAAATGCACATGGCCAGCAATTACAAAAAATAAAAAGCTGAGTTTTTTGTTGTTTTTCTTGGGTACGGTACCAATGGGATGGACAGTGAGGGCGGGCCGGTTGGAGACGGCTGTGTGCCTGCTGAGGAATATGACGTCATCAACAGCTTCCCCAGTGGCTTCCTCCCAGCGCTTGTCCAAGTGGTTTTCACTCACTATGCTGTTCTCGTGCTTCAGCAGCCTCACTCCTTTGTTCACATAGCTCACCATCCCCTGTATATACATGCATGGATACATACATACATCAGCAATCACATATGATGTATACAATTAGTGGCAAACCCAGGATTCCCGGGTAGGAGGGACCGAGTACACTTGTGTTAGCAAAATAAGAATAAAAGAATAACAAAATTGAAAGGCTTTGATTGTGTATTCACTTTCCTTAAGGATATTATGCCCCCACCATGTTACTGCTGGGTTTGTGGCAAATTACTCTAGGATTAACAAAGCCAAATAGAATTTTAGATAGCAAACTCTAAAATTCTCCCAATAACAGAATAGAGAAACTTTTTTTTTGGTGTGTTTTTATTGAATGATTTGTACAGGTATTTATAATACCTTAGAGATGCAAAGAAGAGACACAACTCTTAGGCCAAGAGACATGAGACACAGCTCTTAGGCCAAGACATGAAACACAACTCTTAAGCCAAGAGACATGTAGTAGTTAATTAACTACGTAATTGATACAAAACAATTAATTATTTCTAGGCTCTTCAAGCCCAAGATGCACCAAGTGCCCATCTTTTGACTTTAAATATTATTTTATTTAAAGTCTTATTCAGGCCCATTGATTTGAAATATTTGGAGCTTCCCTCCAAATCTTTCCACCACCTAAAGTTAAAGATTTTGGTGTATTTCTTCTTTTACGCTCTTACACTCCCATTATATTTTTCCAATGTGGGATACATTACTAACTATTTCTAACAATTGTGCATGCATGCAAATCCAATTGTATAAAACACAACACATGGTTGCAATTATACCTTGATGCACATGTTTGTAGTTGGTCATATTTTTAGCAATAGCTTTTAAATCTCTAAAACAACGCTCAATTACATTTCTCAATGAATTGTATCGATAGTTGAAAAACTCTTCAGCTCCAACGGGCGGTCCATGTGCTCGAAAAATACTTCTATGGTAATGTTGTATTCTGTGTGGAGACAACCAGACATATTTGCATAACCAACATCAACGACATAATACTTTCCTACAAATAAATTTATATATACCTATCATTAAAAAATGTAGACATGGGTAATCTTTAAATAAATAGGAAATACTTTTAACCTATAGGGGCGTGTGGAAATCGAAGCTCAGGTTTGGTAATAACATCCAAAAACATTCTAGAGTCATGTATTGTTCCCTCCCACCCAGTTACCAAAAATGAGAATTTCTTGTCAAATGAGAAAGTAGCCATAACATTTTGAGTTACTTGAGTTTTTCTATCACGAAATGCTCCTTGCTTTGATGCAGGACATCAAGATGAAATATGAGTCCCGTCAATAGCTCCAACACAATCCTATAAGTTATAATTTAAGTAGTAATTACATATAGTAAGTTACAAGTATATTACATTAGATTCATAGTCACAAGTAAATTGAATTCACATGATAGGATGCTTCGAACATTCTTAGGATTTTCTCTAAGCCTAGGAGTTATTGAGAGATCGATACTCGGTTTTCTTACCGATAAAACTATGACAGTACCTTAGTATACTTGCTAAGTAAAAATTTGCACGTTTAGGGTTCAGTCAGCATGGATACACGAATCAAGCTAAGTGATTTCCCTCGAAAACCAAAACAAAAATATACAATTCCATGGCCCCACATACAACATATATAATTTCCCTATTAATGGCCAATAAAAAATAATTGCAAAAGAAGCTATTTGTCCGATACCCTAGGTCCGACCTCTGAAGTCCATGCGATCCTCTGCACTTATAGAATAATAGGCCAAAATAGATAGGAAAAAAATGTACGAGTTAAACACTCAACTAAACAATAAAGTTAAGTTTTTGCAGTATGTAGCATGAATGCACATGCTATGCATAATATGCATCCCGAAATAACCAAGTTCAAATATCTAAAACTCACAAAAACAATGCCAAATCCAATTCCAAATTTCGAAAACCATGTTCCATTTTTCATTGCAATTTCCATTTTGAATTCCAAAATCGTTTCCATAAATCAAAATTTCCATTTTTTGATATCCATTCCATTTCTATAAATAAATAAGTCCCTTTTTGATATCCATTTGCTTAACGCGGAGCCCGAATGTGAGTTCTAATCTAGACTCAAATAAAAATTGGGCTAGTGTCAATCCAATTCTATTTTTTATTCCAAATTTCCGTTTCCTGGGGGGCTCCCCGCCCTAGCTTTCCAAGGCCTTTTATGTATTTCCTATAAAACATCACGAGACGCACATGTGCCATGATTTATTGGCTCAACTCCATCAGTAGTTTATAAAATCCATATTTTAATTGACTTTAGTCATGAAAAGAAATAGAAAAGACTCAACCCGAATTCCCCGTATGTACATGTATATTCAAGCCACTTAATAAATGAGCATTAACCATACTCCCGTCTATATGGTTTGTCGGACCTGCATTGTTAGTTAAACAATAACATTTTCCATATTTGTATACAAAAACAATTACTAAATGAGCATATGAATGCTCCCCTGCATATATCCGAATCAAATATAATAATGAATATAGACATTCTCCAAATGAATACATTAAAATCCAAATTTGTAAACTTGCAAATATGTGCTCCAATAGGTATATTCTATACCTGATAAGAAATGAACATAAGCTTTTTGCATAGTTAGCATTCCATAAATTTAAACATTTTCTAAGTATATAAATTGGAAATCAAATTTTAAAGGAGCATAATCAAACTCCAATTTGGGTATTTCTATACCTAATAATGTGATAAACATATCGTCCTCCTACGAATATGTTCAGGGCCATTTATCGTTGAGAATAATACATATTCCAATGTATATGTTCTATAAATCCTATAATATAGCCTTAACAAAAAACAAGCCCTAACCATGTGAGAAATGCACATATACACACAAATGTTCAAGGTTATGGTAGAGTCCATGGTCTACTCATATTTTATGTAACGTCCCATAAATTCCTAATTAGTTTTTCATTTTAATAATATGATTATGTGTTACATTTTATTATATTAGTATATGCGTTGCATGTCTATAACATAGCATGATGTTGATGTGTAGTTGTGTGGCATTGCGTAGTATGCGGTGTTGCATTGTAGCGTAGTATTAGTGTAGTATGTTATGAATATAACGTGAATGGAGATATATATGTATTAATGTGGAGTATGCATATATGTATAAGTGTTGTGTAGAGTATACAATTGTATTGCATAATTGCAATTGTGGCATGCATATAAGTGTAGAATGTTATTTGCATTCTAGGTGTTGAAGTTTTGTATATGTTTAGGTGGTATTGTTTAAGTGTTGTAGTATATATATGTTAAGTGTAGCGCATATATATGTGTGTGTGTTATAAGAATTAAAGTATTAGAAAAAAAATAGTAGAGTAAATAATAGTAGTATTTATAGTGTAGTATTTTTTTTTTCGTGAGTTGACTTTAGTCAACATTATTAAGCCAAGCTAATGACCATTTTAACCCCATTTGGGCAGCCCTTTGGTGTATTACTTGTTATTTCCTTTTTCTTTCACCATTTAACATGTATGAATATGTATGAGAAAGTGGAGAGAAAAAAAAGTGGGTTTTTTCAGGTTCAAGTGGCGATTTCATCTAGTATCGGGGGTCATCTATCAAAATGAAGTAGATATTTGGATTCCTTATCGCGAGACCTCTCTTTTGAAGTAAGTCTCGTCTTCTCATTTTTTTGTTTGAAATTTCTCATTTTGCGTGCATTCAGGTTTGTGAAAATAAATTAGTTTTTCTTGTTCCTTATATCGAGCACATCATTTTCTTGAATAGGCACGTATTAATTAAAGATATGTAGCTAGATCAACCCGAGGGGTCAAGAAAAGGCAATTTGGGGTTTTTTGTGTGTAAAGAATCGAGGTAACTTTTAAGCGACTTTTAGGTACAGTAGTTGAATAAATCTAATATAAACTTGATAACTTCGACTATACATGGATGTGATGGATACATCTTGTATGCGTAGATGATTGGTGGTTGTATGGTGTTAATTAGCATGTTTTTAGCCTAAATAACATGTTTTGTGTGTAGCTTATTAACATGTTTAGCATAGCTTATATGATATATTCATGTTAATGCATAATTCATATCGTAACATCGTGTAGCATTCACATTCATGATTATGAAAAGTGTTATTTTATAAGGAAAGGCGTTGTTTTGTAATGCATTAATTTAAAAGACTCATTTTTATCATAAAGCATGCGTGGGCTTTGAGACTTTTTAGTTTCTTTTTGGGACAATAGTATCAAATTTAAAATGTGTGGATTTTAGCATTGAGGTCATACAGCCTTACCATGAAAGTCGGAAAATCAGATTTGAAATTATTCCATTAATCATGTCACCAGCGGGTGGTGATCAATGAAGACTTGGTTACGTCACCAGCGGGTAGTGATCATAGCGATTTAAAAGCATGGAGATACCCGTTCCAATTTTATAGCATTGGCGTACTATGTTGTAATGTGGGTATGCATTGCATTCATGAGCATTATTATATTCATGTTCATGATATCATTGTATATATATGTTGTTACATTTCTAATCATGTCATCATATAGCGTAGTCTCTTTTTTATCGTACAACTAATTGGTTAACCTTATATATTCCATTTTTTCTTCTTCTATGCATTGTTTTTAGGTTCGGAGGCATGTATAGAGTATCAATAGATACTTACAGTACTGTTGTACATATTTTTGTAGTAAAAGCACAGACTCTTGTTATGGTGTATCATTTTGTATTTTGGCATGCAAAGGCATAGATATTTTCTTACCTTTGTACGCAAGGTGAATAATATATCTATCCCTTCAATCTTATTTATTTTAGTATGCATTTAGCCTGCTGTGATATATCGTAAACTGGCAGTTTATTTTATATCAATGTTGTATATATTTATTGGCACTGGCCATCTTTATTTTAGTTTATTAGCGTTATTATTTTAAACTGTATGCAGACTATAGTATAATGTGTTGATGCGAATGCTGTAGTTATTGTGTAGTATTGCCCTGTAGTGACAATTAGATGCAGCGAGAATGACACAAATATTGTTATTTTATTTATTGTTCTATCAGTTATATTATTCCATTTTCTCTTTTCTTTTGTTTAATCTTACGCCCCCAGGGTCCTTGGATTTCGGGGCGTGACATCTTAAATGACTTGAAAATACTTCCCAAAACCTATGCCAAGAAGCCCCAAATTGTCTCCACTTAGCCTCTCCGATTTGATCTTATTCCACAACTCAGATTGTTACAAATCTATACAAGAAAACGATCTCCACGAGATGAGCAACAAGAAAATCAAATTTGTTCAACGTACCATAAGGGCATGGAAAACGAGAAACAAACGAGAGAGATAAGGGAACTTACATCAAAAGATAACCTCTGCAACGAGGATTCTAAAAATCAACTTTTTGCCTCGGACCACCCACTTAGCTAGATGAAATATTATGAGAAAGTTTGGGATTTATAAATCTCCATTCTCTATCTCTCCATACTTAATTTTCGAATTGTAAGGAAGAAAATGTATGGAAAATTGTGTAGAAAGGCAACCGGGCCTACCCTTATCTGACCGGGTATATTGGTACCTAGATTTTGTGTATCAGTACTCAGTTATGTACTGGTACCCTAATATGTATGACGGCTTCCAGGCGTTTTTGGAGAAAAATGTGGCCTTGTTTATCAGAGCTCGCCTTTGTGTACCGATACACCTCTTCTGAACCAAAATTTCACCCCAAAATATATATGAAACATACGCATCCATGCACACTAACCCTGATATCGATTCTACAACACGAATTACTGTTCATACAAATAATAATATATTATTATCCAAAATAATATTATTTATAAATGTAAAAACTTTATACGTATTTCCGGGATGTTACAATTGAAAAAGAGGTTATACATGATAAGAGGAAGGCCAAATAATCACTAAAGATACAATATATAAGATAGCATGCCCCTATGTTGATTCAGACAAATTTGTTCTCATAAACATAGGTCTAGCAATTAACTAAAAATACTTGAGAAATTTTGCTAGACTACATGGGCGATGCAGAATTTACATTAAGGAAGGTCAATTTTTTTTAGATACGTAAAAACAGAAAATGATAAATAATCATCAACGAACCTTGAATCCGTAACCAAGAGTTTAACTTATATTACCAACAAAATACTATATCAAGGAATGAACCGAGATTTTTTCATTCATGCAGCACAATTTATATACAAAAATATAATTTTGTTTAAAGAAAAAAGTAACAATTGAGTTCTATATAAAGTTATATAATTTTTTTGAAATCTTCTTTTAATTCAAGTACTATGGAAAATATTTTAAACAAAAGAATTTAAATAAGGGTAAGAAATACGATATCTATAACTATAAAACACATTCCAGTCTAGACTTACAATATATTCACTGAAAATGTATAAATTGCAAAGCATCACTTAAAAAATTTTGAACCTACAATAGGCAAAAAAGATATCAGATTATTAGCCATCTATGACAACTAGATGAAATAAACATAAAACAAAGGATAAGTTATCAATTATGTGTTTTCTCTAATAAACGTAAGGTCTAAAGAGTGATAAATAAACGAAAATGGCCAAAAGATAAAATAAGCTATGAGAATCAAACCTAGAACATTATGACTCATAAAGAGTAGCAACAACCACTAAGATAAACTAAAATTTCTCCCTTATCAAACTCAATTCATATTGAGCCTAAAAACATGGGAGGACAATTTACCTCCCTTGCCCTAAGGTAGTTACACCAGTGCTAGAACATCATGTGTATACATATAAGCAATTGAATGTATAACATCCATCCCAATCAATATACAATAGTCATCAAAATCTCGGGATGTAGATTCAACTATGTTATCCAATTGAATTAATTTTATTAGATAATCAGGGAATTGAGCCCATAAAACGAATATTTTTTTTATCGGAGCCTAGCGAATGCAATATTGTGACTTAATAGTAAACAAGTTTGTAACTATTTAGACAATGCGTCTATTATGACCATTTGCCACTTGTAATTGTACTATCTTATGAACAGAGCGTCACTTTGTCTCTCGAACAAGTTTGGGATATTTTGCAACAACTCCCTTGGGTAAGATATAGTTTTATTGTGAGATTATTTGATGTTATTTTTTCTCATGGATGCTTGGATCATCATTTGAAGTTTTAATCTAGGTCATTTTCTCATTTTTCATATTTTGACAAAATCATGCGATGTTGTTGGGCTGATTTTGATTACAGGTCTTGATCAAAATTTTCAACTGTTGCCTCCTTGTAAGTGACGTATGACTTTGTGGTTTTTGCATTGCTTTTCTTGGAAAGTTCAAGCATTGCTTCCTTTGGTTGACATCCTTTCATTAATCGGTGCATTGATTTGATACTTATTTTTGCCAACCGTCACATCTGTTGGTTGAAAAGACACTTGTTACTCTACAATATTACCAAGTTCCATGTTCATTTCATTCATTCATTTATCGTTGCTTAATTTTTAGAAAGGTTACTCAATAATTTTTCTTATTACCATATCATACCGAAACTGTTGGTTGGGCATACTCTTCTTCCGCCTTCTATTTCTCCTTCTCCCAAAATTACAGAGCTCCTATCTTAGATGGAATTGCTAGGGATTTAGGCAACCAAGGCCTCTACGGTAAACTGAAAAAAGTGTGCCCGTTGGATGCTTGAAGAGTTTTTTTTCTACAATCACCCATGCCAAATATTTGGTTTAATTAATTGCACTTTGGGAGGAATAAAAGGTTACTAAGAGTCACTTGCTTCCGCAAATAAAATGGCAGAGGCAAATATTTATAGATTATTGCTGCGAAGGAGGAAGTGCAAATAATTCGAGCGTACTTCCTTTAAAATCAGTCGGCTATAGCGTGCATTGTATCTTTATCTTTCCAACTTTGATACTCCTCATGATTATGGCGGAGTTGGGTAGAAGTATCGTCTATTGTTGTCATGCCCTCGAGTCCCATGTAACTCGGTATATGATCTAAATGTAACATATCGCCAAAATATAAAAAGGCACATGCTACTAAAAACTTTATTTACAATACTTTATTACAAAACTAAGGTCATAATATTACATTACAGACAAAAGTTTAACTTCTCTCGACTACTTCAGTCATAACTATATACATATATCTTATATAATTTTTCGAATTATTTATATATAGATGTGGCCTCAAACTACCTTTACGAACTATACCATTCTTGTATGTCATCCCTCAACTGGACTCTTCATTCATCCACCATCCTCTAGCAACTGATCTTACAAAGATGGATCAAGCCTTCATAAATCTCTTTTCTCCTAATTTCCAAATCATTTTTCCGAGTAAAAATAACATACTTATAAATTAAGGCATTAAATCACTTTTCATAGTTAAAGAAAGCTTTATGAAATCATAATCACATAATAACCACTTCTTTATCAACATCAAAATATTTAAATAATCACATTTTCTTTTCGTCGTTTCGTATACTTTTACGACCGCATCGACTTATACTCATTGGCCCCCCGAATATATGTCATGAAATAATCGCGTTCAAGAACACGTACCTCGAAAGCTTATACACAAGTAGGTGCCCCTCCACACCCAGAGCCACTGGCGTGACCCGACCAAATTAAATTCCGGAGGAGAAACTTACCTCCCCTAAATTCAGGTTCAACAATCCTACATTCGAAACTCACAGAGACCGTTTGGACCGAAACTCACAGGGTTTACAAAGGATTATCTCTGCTAGAAATAAAGAATATTTCCTGATACACATCTGTATACATACGTAAAGGATTATCTCTGCTAGAAACTCAAAGCTTCCGCAGGTATCCATTTCCGAGCTTCTTAACATGTCGCATTTGCCAATCCGTAACATTTACGTATGGTGAATAAAAACATTTTCTTCATTTCTCATTTATTCAAAGCAAATTGAAATGAATATCTGAAGCATTCACAACAAGCGTATATTAAAATTGTTCCATAAAAAACAATTGATTGCGAAAAATCAATAAATTTGACTTTCGCTATTCTAAATTCATCATATGCAGTTCTGCACTATCTTTCAATTTTCTATTAATCTTTGACACAATATCTCTAATTTCACTTTCTTTTATTTTTTTTTTTAAGCGAGGAGGAGGAATAAATTGTTGAGCTTTATTTACAATCTCACCTAAGAGAGAAAACTTGGAAACAATAACATGACATGGTAAAGCCAACAAAAATAAAAATAAGTCACGAAATCCATACACAAAATCCTAGCCGCTTGTAGATTCTACTTTCCATACTAGAAACATTTGCATAAAATCAAGAGAATCTTTGAAACTTTCACACCAAAGCAAGAGGACATTAAAAGTTATAAATTAAAAAACATTTACTCGGAACAAAGTAATTAGACCATAAGTAAAACAAGACATGTTAACTATAAATAATGACGAGTAGAGCTCAGAGCTTTCATCGAAAGGAAAAAACAGCACAATAATTAGCGAATAAAATGGCTATGTTTCTCAAAAAAATGGAGTTGTTTGTTGCTATTTTTTAGGTTGGATTGATTGCAGTGCCGAGTATTGCTCATGGTACCCATCTGAAAGCCAAAGAGTTTGGTGTTGTACGTAATGATGCATCATATGAGTATGGCGATACTCTTGAAGTTGCTCTAAATTATGTTATCAAGAAGACGATAGAGTATACACTGTGTAAGCTTGGTTATGACTACGAAATTAGATATCCTGATCCAAATCCAATTGCATATGGCGAAGGAAATTGCAACACTACCCTAACAAGTATTGAGTGTAAAGGCTGCCTCAAAGAGATTACTGAGGAGTTTTTGAAAAGGTGTGACCAGATATAGGAGGTCGCTTTGGGTTTGCTTTCCGTTGTTACGTTAGATTCAAGTCCTACAATTTCTTGACTTGAGATTTGGTATCCCCAAGTGAGAGAAGTTTGAATGGTTATGTTCATTAATAAGAGGTGGTATCTATAACAATTTACATGTTCATACATTTCGCAATGATCCTCATCACCTTTCAATATTGCAAATCTGTTGATTTTTACAATGTCTTTCACGTTTCTTGTTTGTTGTCCTTGTCTTTGATCCACGTGTCTTTTCCGTGATCAACGTCTCGCTATGGTGCTCGTGTCCGAGAAAAGTATTTGTACGAGTACTTTATTCGGACCAACAATTTTATTTTTACTTTTCTTTTTTAGTTTTCTATTCATGTGAAAAACTTATAATCTTGTCATGCTTGCATATTCCTAGAACCCGGGAAATGTGAATGTAATAATAATAAATAAAATAACTACCAACAGATGCTCTAAACTCGCCGTACGATCATATTATAATAGTTCGTACCGATTGTATTTCAAAGTATAATTTTACAACTTCATGAGCCATTAAATAGAAATAGAACTTGTTAAAAGCTTAGCTCCGTAGTTCAAAACACATTGATACAAAATGTACCAATCTCAAGAACTTATAAATACACTGGCTATTTCCATTGGCTTATCTGATATACAAGTCATTACCAAAATATACATCACCTCTAGCTACTATATAAAGTCCCCTTCTATGCAGTCACATCATAATAGTTAGACGGCAGGGGCATTTTTTTCTTCAGCCGGACAATTTGACAAGCAAAAAGACAAACAAGATTAGTTATAAGAAGTATTCCAATTAATAAACTAAGCATCGAAAATAAAGATCAAACGAATATTCGACATCGCACAATCACTTAACAATTAACCAATACGTATACTAAATAATCCAGGATTTACCCAACCAATAAACTCGACCAGCTCGATATTAAACCAACAACGGAAGCCAACTACATCCCTGAAGTCACGGGACCTTTACAAAATCCCTAAGAATATGGGACCGTTACAAAATCCTTGATACCAATGGAACAATTATAGAACCCTAGAGAGTAGGGGATCGTCACAGAATCCTTACAATTATGGGACTGTCACATAATCCCTAAGGAGCAAACAATGAATCAAAATTACTAAACAATGGTATACTCCCTCCACATGTACTCACATCCAGGAATATAATACTAACATATAATAAGGATTTCCAAATATCAGGAATCTCATACCCGATGTACAAAAATGCGTTTTACTTTACTCAATAACAAATCCTCATTTTCTCAAACTAGTACAAGGATACGATCCACGCGTCTTTTCAATTTACTTATTTAAGCTAATATAGTAAACGCACCTCATGACAATTATCAACCAATAGCATAACCTACTCATACATACAACACAATTTCGTCATTTAGCAATTATATTATTGCCGAATACTATTACCATTTATACATAGTATTTTAATCGATCAATCATATGTTCAAGCTCTTAATACCAATTATATACTTTGAATTATTTCTATATGTTCTCTTCATTAGCAAAATCAATATTTTCTCAAAGAAAAACCATTCCTATTAATACCAATAATTCTTCTTACACATTACACATGCATAGGCTCCACATGTTAATTTCAAACTTAATTAGTTTATCTAAATTTCCACATATATCTGGTATCATACTATTTCACATGATACCATATAATGCAATCAAATAAAATTCAACAAAAAGTTAAACCACATACACCTTAGCATAATATTTATTAACCTAGCACAAAGTATGAAATTAATATCATATATATTATATTGAAATTGGTGAGGGGTTCTTGGCTACCCCCTAGGAAAATTTATTGAAAATTCGTCAAACACAACTTCCCCATACACTAGCTTATGTAATTACTTGGGCTAGAAAAATAGAAATACACAGAATTTAGAAGAGAGAAAATCAATTTTTACCTAGAGTGAAATGAACAAAAATGGTCGTGGAGACCATATTTCAATTTTGGGGTAGCATGCAAATCTCGAAATTTTAGAGATTAAGTTTATATATATCTTTGATTTTGAACAAAGATGGTGAAGAAAAATGGTTGAAGCAGTGGTTTTAAATATATATTTAGCATAAAAGTGGACAGGTGAAATATTTTAAAACAACCAGTGCAACATAGGGGGTGTTGACAGTGTGGCCTCACAACGTTAAGTCCCACTGTTGACAGTGGAAATAGGGTATTATAGCTCTCCATACATTATAAAAATTTCGTCTTCAAAATTTGAAAGAGGTAAGAAAAGATACCTTATATATCAGAGGCTATCCTTGCTCTGTGACGGCCAAAGCTAATGTATACATACGATCCTTGGTTCGTTGCTTAGTTGAAGTCGAAGCAACCCTAGTCTCGCCCTAAAAATTCCCACGAGTACCACAGATTCCTATCCTAGCATGAGATAAAAGAGATGGCACCGAAGGAGTAACTATAGTCGATGCTTATTGGGTATTTGATCAGGCATTCCTAGTTTGAGCTAGCTGATTTGGACAATATGAATGTATTTGACACAAGTCTCCACATGCTCTACATTTAATATGAGGAAAAAACTTGACCACATGTTCTGGATTCCAGCATTTCAAGCATCCGAGTGGTTGTGATTATCCCCCAGAAGTTATATAAGTCAAGAAAGTGCAGTAATAAGGCTATTGCTAAAAACTCGAAGTATTGGTTTCCATGGCCCTTTTTCGATCATTCCTACTCCTATTGGGTTTTTCTTTAAATTAAAAATGGCATTGTCATGACAATCATTATCAACTTCATTTTGACATCCACTACTCCTATTGTAACGCCCTACATTTTAATACGACAACTAATGGAGACAACGGTCTAAAAACACCAGGAAACATTAATCGATCATTTAAAAGTTTACATCAAAATCCTCACGAAACATAACCAAATGAACATCTTTTGGCTTTTTTTTTTATCATGTTTTGGCCTCTTATTACATAATCATAAATAGCATCAAAGTTTAGAGCATTGTTCAACTACCTACATCAGTCTGAAAGCAATAACTAAAAGAAAATTGCATAAACCATTTGACACCTATATCCTTGAGTGAGTTTCAACCTAAACCTGTTACTCATGATCAACCCCATTTGTTCCTGCTTGGTGTTTTATAAGAAAATTGTTTCAAAAGACAACCAAGCAAGTACGAGTCAGAAATGCATCCAATAGAAAAGAAACGACAACATTGTAAATATGAAAGGCAATAAGAACCCAAGTAATTTTTACACACGACTATGCAACATCAACCAACTAATCATACATTTAGCTAACATATATTGCAAGCTTCAACATGCCTAACACAACCAATGATACCATTATAATTCAAGTACAAACCTCTTAACTTAATATGAAATTCTAGCATTAATAACGACCAGCAATAACACATCAACCAGTATGAAAAGTAATCACCAATACGTCCTATACGACCAACAACTCAAGCATTGTACCCCGAGGCTTTTAAAGGCTTATGGATAGCCATCCCCATCTTGAGTCCCCATGGAACTTGATCAAGTTAGTATGAAGACATCAAAGTCGGCACGTACCCTCTAATGACTTGGTACCATTAGATGACCATGCAATAAACATACTCTCATGCTATAATATAATATTAGTGCAATTCGACGCATGTTTGTCTATGACACGTCCCAATACTCAATTACTATCACTGTTTTATGGCATTTCACCTATTATACTCTATTATCATACGAGTCTAATTCATTTAGTCTAGTCATACTTTAAATGAAAGTTTAATTATACTTCAATAAAGCAACTCAAGAAAAACAAGGGAATAACATCCAAACGACGTAAATCTCGTTCGGACAAAATGGTATCTCGTCCGACGAAACCCCCTTCATCTAAAACACGAAATTCATCTACAAAAATATGGTTAAACATCGCCCAAACATGACCAAATCAAGTTACAAACTCTAAAATTCATCAACCAACACATCTAAACTATCAACACACTACGTTTCATTACTATTGAATCATTATACTGCCATGTACCTTATCAAACGTCGACGAATTTGCTTAGAGAAATTGATATAAAGCCTTATGTACCGACCCGGAAGGATTTACCAACAATTCTACAAAACCTATTATGATTTATCAAAATTTCATCAACATTAATCGAATTTAATCACAAATCATCCCCTTACAAAACTTTAGTTGATTGGGATTTTAGAAAGTACGACAACTACAAGGAAAATACTTATCTCGAAACGATAAGTAGATCCTAAATTCACGTGTAGATTATCGGGTGAAATGTTCATTCTCTCGGATCGAGTAAGTTTTCATCAAGATCACCTCTTCCCCTTCTCTCCTCTTCTTTCTATGTGATTGTGAGAATGAATGTACGTATCCCCCCTATTGAGAATTAACTTTCAATATTAATTCTCTCAATATTACAAGTTTAGTCCTTGAACTTTTCAGGGCCTTAGAGTTCTCCCTCTAAAAGAATAAACTTCGTACTCTAAGTTCAAATCATACTCAAAATTTTCCCACCACCTCTACTAAACTTCCAGGCTCATTACATCATCAATTTAATCCATTAAACACCTCTATGTCTTAGGATAAACAAGCATCTTCAAACTCCCTTATCGCCCCCCACACTATCTAATAGCAAGGGTACCCTCATATACATCTCCAGTGATAGGCGACTTCTAATCGACATAACCGTCTAATATGCATGATAGGTTTACATAAATACCACCCTCATCCAACCACAAAATCAATTCCCTCAGTCAAATGTCATATACATAGTTTTGCAACCCTTACACGCAAGTCATATAACACTTGACATTGCCAGCTAAAAAACAGCCTACGACAATGCAAATGCACAATAAAACCAACTATATGATAGTGTCTGACAACTCAATTATGCTTATTTGCCTCATCATGATACAATAACCAAAATCATAGGACCTAGACAACATGTCCAATCATAAGACACAAAAAGAATATTGTCACGCCCCCGGATCCCAAGCACCCGGAACCCGAGGGAGTGAGTTGAAATACAACCACAAACACAACATAAATAAACATCAAGCCCCCAATATAGACGAAAAATCCGGCAACATAACCACTTAAAAATTGATCTCCATACCTGCCCAAAACCTGCCGTAAATTATAACAACAAACACG
>MKEJ01079131.1:0-21686 GCA_001753735.1 Embelia ribes | reverse complement strand
TTTTTATAATATTTAATATCGATATTGTTTCTTATTTTGAGTAATGTAATATTTTAAATATGAACAGAAACTATACGAGTTACTAAATATGTCTTTTTTTTTTTTAAACTTTGGGATCACGTTAAACATATTTTCAAACTATAAGAACTATTACTATTGTAAAAACTGTGGAGACAAAAAAATTAATATTGAAACTATGGGGACCATTGCTGCAATTATCTCTAGCAATTTTAACATACAATATTAGATAAATGGTGATATATATGTTTTGTTAAAAATATTATTACCCTTCTTTATCCAAATTATTACTTAAAATAATTGTAATTCTATAATAATAGGTGTGGTATTTTCGGATTGTAAAATAAAATAAATCTTCGAGGTTTTCACACTTTTATAATATAATAATAATTAGATATTTTGATACTTATTATAAACATATTACTCAAAATTTAAAATAATATATACAAAAAAAACCTTTTATTTTAGTATAAAAGTGTTAAAAACACTATATTTCACTATAATTTTATTGATTTTTATTTAATTTTGTATAAATAAGTTCTCATCAAATTTCATATAAGTTTTCTAATAATGTCTATAATATTTTCTAATTGTTTCCAATGTGTTTTTTATGTATATCATTTGTGTTTCTTATACATTTCCTATGTGTTTCCGAGGTGTTCTTACATATTTTCAATGTGTTTCCCGCATACTTTCTTTCAAAAATTTCCAGCATTTTGTCTTCGTATTGGGTATGCATTTCAGCATTTTCCACGAAATCCGTTTGCGACCCCAAAACCAGCGTTTCCAGCAATTATGGAAACAACACATGCTTAAAATTTAAACTATGAATCCCTCAACTATCAAATATTCTATATAGCCTCCTAAACTATACGTCAAATCTAGTTTTCCCCCTCGTAAGCTATTGGTTTTCGAACATTACACCTTAAAAATTAGGGTAAATTTCATTTTATTCCTTTTATGTACCACCATGTTTCACTTAATCCCCTGATCTATGGCATGCTTCGTATTATCCCTCTCATTTCAGAACAAATTCCCGAAATGCCCTTTTGTCAACTTAATAATATTTATTGGCCAAATTACCTTTTTTCCACCCCTATCCCATTGTAGAGTAACTATGATTCCCTTTATCCTTAATTCTCTCTTTATTTCTCCCCCCTCATCTAAAACAACCAATTTGATTTTCATGGTTATGGTGAAAAGAAATCTCCTGTTTGCAATATTCTGATACAAATAACAGTAAGTGCTAAATTATAACCACGAGCAAAATGAATAAAATAGAAAAAAAAATAATAATTTGTCCAAAGCCATTTGTCCAGATGGAGAGAGAAATAGGTAGAAAGAGAAAGAGCGGGATAATTTGGTAAAGATTATATTAATAAATTTAATTTAATTAGTTTAGGTATTTGTACATAAATGAAGGGGGTAAAGTGAAACCCGCATTAGATAACAGTGGTTAAGCGAAACAGGATGGTAGATAAGAGGGTAAAGTAAAATTGACCCTAAAAATTAAACTATGACATCATGCCCACGTTATCCAAGTTGATTCAAAATTTTAGGGCAAATGACACTTATTTTATTGATTTTAAAGTTATTAATTGTAAAAATTTGAGAAACACTAGACAATCTATTTGTATATAAAGTTATACAATCTAATTTTAAAATATTTAAGAAAATAAATAAATTTAATCTAAGGGTAACTTTGTCTTAAAGCTGAATTTCACTTTGCCCCTAAAATTTTTGGGGTAAAGTGCAATCAACATGTAAACCTCAGAGGGGGATAGTGTAATTTAAGGAATCTCAAGGGTTAATATGAAATTGTCAGAACCTCATGGGGCAAAGTGTAATTTACCCAAAACTTTAATACGAGAGTTTGAATTGAAATAATAGAAAACTGCCCTGTTAAAAAACATGATTAGGAGCAAAATTAACCTTCATCATAATTTTTTCTTATTCTCAAATTTATGTAAATGTTGATTTTTTTTTCCAAACAAATGTGAGGAAGTATATCTGGCCTGCATTGCGACATAGGGCTCGTTTGGTTGTATATTAAAAGTATAGAAGTATATTTTCATATAGGAAGTGGAAAAAATATATTTTCAGTAAAAATAATTACAAGCATCATATGGTAAGTTTGGTTAAAATTGAAGAAGTATAATTTTTTATATTAGAAATAGTAAAAAGTAATTGCTAGTAATGTAAATTAGAAGGGAAGTATACTTTTATGGAAAAAAAATATCAAAATTTTTATTTTTTCTACAGAAGTATACTTATGTACTTCGAAAATATAAATAATTATACTTTTAACTGCTGCAACAGACACACATTTACACTTTTAAACAAAAAGTACAAACGTTTACGGAAGCATTGCGTACCAAACAAGGCCGTAATCAGCAGTCAACGAGGAATTTAAGATATTAAGCCATAGTTTACGGTGGCACACAAGATAGTTGACACTTGAGGCATTATATTGGGTGCAATGTAAAGCATATGAAATAGTTTTAACAGTTTCGAGGCATTATATGGGGTGCAATGTATGGCAATCTACTGTTCAACATGCTGCTGATTTTGCATCATAGAACTGAAAAATGGGATGAGAGAGATGAATCTTTCGGCGGTGGTAAAATGAAGCAAACGTCACAAAATTCAAACGTACAAGTGCGAAAATCAAGCCATTCTATTAATCTTAGCACATCTGCATACTATTCTGAATAGAACTTCTATGTATGAAATACATCTGAAGTCGTACTATGCATTCCCTTCGATCGCAGTACTTGGTCAACAATGTGTATAATAATTCCATGCTTAAGGGGAAAAAACATTACTAAACGTGTTCTTTCATGGAAAAGAAACCATCAAAAATATTAGATTGGAAAATTCTATCAAGCAGCAAATTATGCTACCTCATATGGCTGTGATTTTACCTTGGAACTATGGATTTTGTCAAGTGAGAAAGCATCCAATAAATACAAACAAAAACTCAGTTTTCCAAAATGGAGAGCAAATCAATTTCCTTGCTATTATTCAACTGGCATAAATAGTATGCTACTACAGACATGGAAAATAAAATCGTTCCCAAGGACAAATAATAATAGCTTTAGCCCAATTAAAATATTTGCAAGAAACATTAAATTTCGAAAAATCGTTTTGTAAACCAATCAACACCATTTTTACTCAACAGAAGTCACCAGGCTTTCCAATTTTAATCTTCTGCTCCCCCAAGAACCCTGTAATTGCTGTTTTTTGCCAGCTTTTGAAACTCCTGTACCCATCAACAAAAATTTGATAAGATGGACACATCATAGAGGATCAATGCACAAGTTGCTTTCTTAAAGCTCCATGACACTGACACATATATTGTCCCAAGTATATTGGTCATATTGCATTCATACATAACTTGATAGTTGATACTCAACTTTAAACACAGGAGAATCAATACTGAACTGCAAGGGAGGTGGAAGGGAGAGGATCGATACGTAGACATCTCTAGAAATGCACCGAGGAAGGAACCAATAAAGAGAGGTGTTTAAAGTAATATTCACCCAATAGCAGTTCCAGATTTTCAACCAGAGGATACATTAATGATATCTTAAGATACCATTAAAAAAAATCCCTTAAAACATACACATTGTGTAAGCGTAACCTGCAGAAGGGCATGATAACACTACCCTTTTCTGCTTTTCTTTTTCATTTTTTCCCTTTCCTACATTTCTCTATCCATTTCCCTTTAGCATTACAATATGGTTACGAGAGATCAGTTGCCTTGCTATCGCAGGGCTTTCTTCGAGAATTATGGGAAATTTTACTTATAACGTAAAACTAAAAAGATTACCTTGAGAAACAGAAGTTTCTCAAAGCATATTTAATCCAGTAAATCTCTAGTTTGTGTTGCTCTTCTTGAATTCCGCCTACATCCATATGAAACATTAGTAACCATATGGGATTGAGTGACTTACTTCTGATCGAGATGTGCAAGAACTTCACCCCCAGGAAAAGCCGCTTGAGTAGTCTCAAATGCAACTTTAATTGCTTCTTTCCAAGTACCTCCAATTACTTCCCCATCTTTAGGTTTAGATTGGCCTACGTCTTCCATTGGCAATGAGTAACCGGAAAGCAGATGACCCACCCAGACACCATCTTTCCTGAATAAAGAGTAAAAGGGAAAGAGAAACCAATGAAGCCTACTACCTACCAAAAATGGACTTTCGAAAAAACCTCTTGCACGTAGGATCGAGCAAAAGTTTCTGATGCCAACTTTAATTAATTTAATCTCTCTGAAACCATAATGAAATAGTGGTGTAAGCAGTTTGCCGCAATAATGCCCAAGACTCGTACACAGAATGAAAAATATAGAATCTTGATGTCATGCCAAAAGCAAACCAATTTCAGGAAGGAAGCAATGCAACTAAAAGCATGAGGTCTTCCATTCTCTGCTATTTATCATTCTATTAAACTTGTCTTCTTGATCAGCCATCTTGATGAAGAGTGCCACAAAAAAGCAGAGATGAAGTGGGTTTAACCACTGGAAGAGGGGAAAGGGAAGGAAAAAATTATTCTTAGATAGCTTGCGGGGATTCAGATTCAACTTCCAAAATAGTAATTATTTTCTCTGACGGGAATGATTTTAAATAGACTAAAGGTATGCTTTGGCTTGGTCTAGTAACAGGAGGTCTCTGAGTGATCTATGAGTAGAAGGATCAATGTCAGAACCTAGGAATAGTGCACATTTCCAATCTAATTGGTACATTCCTTCTATGGATTTTTAGCTCTTGCTTTCCCAATTCCACATGGTATTTTCATCCTACGCGCCTGGGTAAGCTTTGAGAACCTTCTACTGTACCAATTTGATTGTTAAGCTTTGTAAGCCCACCTTTCTGACTTACCATTTTAAAAACTATAAATGATAAAGTTCATTTCAAGTATAAAGTAACTTACATGGCAACATCCATATGCCGCGGTGCATAATGGCCACCGCCAATCCCAATGAGAATTTTACTTTGACCATTATTCCTGCAGTAATAAAAGTCAAATCCTCAGTCAGAAGAGAACAAAAAAAAAAAAAAGTGGTAGACGAATATATAGAGCTCAGAAATTAAATTGATTGATAATGGGATACACTATCTCAACACATCTGCCCTTCAATTTAAAAAAGATTTCATTTTCATGTCGCTTAGGAAATAATTCACATGTACCTGCTCCAGTCTCCCACTGCAGCTCCTCCATCAAGTCCTAGTCCTTTCCACAGTAACTTCAGCAATCACAACAACTACTTCGATAAATGAAAAATATCAAAAGAGAACACCTACAGTTCTACTAGCAAAAATGTGTTGCATTATGCAATCTTGTTCCTTCAACAATTAGCTTTGATGAGAGTAAACTTGATTTGGTGAAGGTGGTTTATATTAGGAATTTGGATTTTAAGCTTTTGTTGGCACCGCATTTTTGAGAAAAGGGGAAAAGAAAGATGATACATTTAACACAAACGTCATACCAAGCACTCTGTTGACTTTCACCCAAACCTAATAATCCAGTGTTACTAAAATTTAAAACCTCTCCAGGCACTCGTCTAGGCTCTCGGGCAAGGTGAGGTGAGGCCAAGGCGCTTCATTTGGTCTAGGTGAGTAAGATGTGCCTAGGAAAGCGCCTTGAACTAATACACTAGCGCCTAAAGCGCTAAGGCAAGAGCCCCACACACACTATGCTATTTTTCTATTTTCTTGTACTTTCTCTATATATATGTTATTTTTATAATACGTCATATTTTAATCGTCACTCACTATTACTTATAAAGGGTATACTTACGAAAGGAAGGATTATCGGTACAAACTTTAAATAAGGCTACATATTAATATATCAAGAAAATACCATCAATTTCTCACCCCTGTAACAAAAACCTATAGTTCCAAGCACACAAGAGAAAAATAAGGATTTTATGGTATTGTGCAATTTTATTAAAAAATAATTAGAGTCTTGCTTTGCTCGACTGAGCACCTTAGTTGGTGCCTAGCGCCCCGGACAATAAAGGATCTTGGTGCCTTAAGGTCACCTAGAGTTTTTAACAATATTGTAATAATCACAAGGTTTTGTAAAGTATAATCCTTTTAAACAAGTACACTTGACATTATTCTCAACTCATAGCTGAAAAAAGAGTACACGTGTAGTATTAGTAGCATGTTGTAAAGATGCACTTGATCACAAAGTGATGTAGGTATCATGATATGAAGATTGCTTATCAGTTAGTCTGACCAAGGAAAGTTAATCTTGTACTTTTGGTTACAGTCTAAAGGGGAAACATGTCACATTTTGAAGTTAGAAGAGTTATTAGCACACGGGCCTAAGTAACATAATTTCTAATAAGTAATAAAGATAGAGAATTGGAAAATACTCAACTAAAGCAATTACTTGGGCAGCATCCTGCCTCTTCCAGTAGTCCTCTGTACTACCTAGAATAAACAGAGGAAATTCATATGGGACACATGTAAACGGTAATACACAAAAAAAATTTAGAACTAAACAACATAATAAGAACTCTAAATCATGGAATTGTTCTATCAACCCAAAATAAAAAAATTAAAAAAAAATGAAAGAAACTGCAAAAGCAAGTATACCTATTTCTACAAACATTGTAGGAGAATTAATTTCAGGTCCATGATGTGTGGCTTCCAAAGTGACCTACAAAAAACAATAACAATAAATGAAAGTTAAAATTTACAGGCTCATACATTTTAAACATATAAACAATTTCTACACAAAATTCAGACAGAGGAAAAGAAGGCCCTATAACAAGATATTTACGTCATAACCTGCTATTTTGGTTTCACAATGACTGTGAACATAGATTTAGCACAAAAGAGAGTAGCAGAATTCAAATCAACTAACACATGGATCTCGTTATCAATTTTGTCATTACTTCCCCCCAACTGAATCTAACAATTCTTTCCACATAAAGAAAAATCCTCCATCGGCCCCAAATCTGAAGCACCCAATTAAACCAACAGGTTATCAGTCAATCACATATATACATGACAACAGCTCACAACATATGCAACATTCAACTGTAGAGCAGAATTGATTTTTCTTCATAGAAACAATAGATTGTCAAAAAGAAAATAATGATGCATTACCTCGAATTCTGGAGTTAGATTATGTGACTCCGCAATATCTTTCAGCAGCCTCAACCATGGACCCATCCGAGGGTTAGGTGGGGCAGCCCATCCAGGCTTACCTCCAGCAGGAGGCACCTCATCATCCCGTAAATGAGGTACACCTACACAACAATACATATCGCAACAATTGCATCAATCGTACGGAGGAACCAAGTTTAACGGTTTAAAGCTATGTGTTACGAATAGGAGTGCTACAGTAAAGACCGCAAAATAGGAGAAGATGAGGTATAGATTCAGTTCCATAGTGAGTTCTAGTGAAGGCTTATACTTAATTGATGAAGTTTCCGTCTTTGATAATGCGCAACATGCATATACAGCATCAGAGAGTTCAACAATAATACGCAAGGAGTTTGCATTGCTCTACTTTTGTTCTTTGTTGTCCTCATAATCTAAATGGAACTAAAAGTTTCTTCCAAAACATCTTCTCAACATATCTAAAAAACTACAGAAATCACCACATTTTCCTTCCCATTTTATTCTATCAACACGAGAAGACCACAAGCTTATGTCTTCCCAAGGTTTCTGGAAAAGAAAAAGATTTAACATGACTTCCATCTGTTAACCTAGAAAGCTAGCTTTAATTTTTAACCAAGTGTAAACTTTTTCTTTTCTTTTTTCCTTTGGGCCAAATTATATGCTCTCATTTGCATGCATACTAGGTGACTATCTCAGTAAATTATTAAAACATTAAAGCTAAAGAAATGCACATGGCCAGCAATTACAAAAAATAAAAAGCTGAGTTTTTTGTTGTTTTTCTTGGGTACGGTACCAATGGGATGGACAGTGAGGGCGGGCCGGTTGGAGACGGCTGTGTGCCTGCTGAGGAATATGACGTCATCAACAGCTTCCCCAGTGGCTTCCTCCCAGCGCTTGTCCAAGTGGTTTTCACTCACTATGCTGTTCTCGTGCTTCAGCAGCCTCACTCCTTTGTTCACATAGCTCACCATCCCCTGTATATACATGCATGGATACATACATACATCAGCAATCACATATGATGTATACAATTAGTGGCAAACCCAGGATTCCCGGGTAGGAGGGACCGAGTACACTTGTGTTAGCAAAATAAGAATAAAAGAATAACAAAATTGAAAGGCTTTGATTGTGTATTCACTTTCCTTAAGGATATTATGCCCCCACCATGTTACTGCTGGGTTTGTGGCAAATTACTCTAGGATTAACAAAGCCAAATAGAATTTTAGATAGCAAACTCTAAAATTCTCCCAATAACAGAATAGAGAAACTTTTTTTTTGGTGTGTTTTTATTGAATGATTTGTACAGGTATTTATAATACCTTAGAGATGCAAAGAAGAGACACAACTCTTAGGCCAAGAGACATGAGACACAGCTCTTAGGCCAAGACATGAAACACAACTCTTAAGCCAAGAGACATGTAGTAGTTAATTAACTACGTAATTGATACAAAACAATTAATTATTTCTAGGCTCTTCAAGCCCAAGATGCACCAAGTGCCCATCTTTTGACTTTAAATATTATTTTATTTAAAGTCTTATTCAGGCCCATTGATTTGAAATATTTGGAGCTTCCCTCCAAATCTTTCCACCACCTAAAGTTAAAGATTTTGGTGTATTTCTTCTTTTACGCTCTTACACTCCCATTATATTTTTCCAATGTGGGATACATTACTAACTATTTCTAACAATTGTGCATGCATGCAAATCCAATTGTATAAAACACAACACATGGTTGCAATTATACCTTGATGCACATGTTTGTAGTTGGTCATATTTTTAGCAATAGCTTTTAAATCTCTAAAACAACGCTCAATTACATTTCTCAATGAATTGTATCGATAGTTGAAAAACTCTTCAGCTCCAACGGGCGGTCCATGTGCTCGAAAAATACTTCTATGGTAATGTTGTATTCTGTGTGGAGACAACCAGACATATTTGCATAACCAACATCAACGACATAATACTTTCCTACAAATAAATTTATATATACCTATCATTAAAAAATGTAGACATGGGTAATCTTTAAATAAATAGGAAATACTTTTAACCTATAGGGGCGTGTGGAAATCGAAGCTCAGGTTTGGTAATAACATCCAAAAACATTCTAGAGTCATGTATTGTTCCCTCCCACCCAGTTACCAAAAATGAGAATTTCTTGTCAAATGAGAAAGTAGCCATAACATTTTGAGTTACTTGAGTTTTTCTATCACGAAATGCTCCTTGCTTTGATGCAGGACATCAAGATGAAATATGAGTCCCGTCAATAGCTCCAACACAATCCTATAAGTTATAATTTAAGTAGTAATTACATATAGTAAGTTACAAGTATATTACATTAGATTCATAGTCACAAGTAAATTGAATTCACATGATAGGATGCTTCGAACATTCTTAGGATTTTCTCTAAGCCTAGGAGTTATTGAGAGATCGATACTCGGTTTTCTTACCGATAAAACTATGACAGTACCTTAGTATACTTGCTAAGTAAAAATTTGCACGTTTAGGGTTCAGTCAGCATGGATACACGAATCAAGCTAAGTGATTTCCCTCGAAAACCAAAACAAAAATATACAATTCCATGGCCCCACATACAACATATATAATTTCCCTATTAATGGCCAATAAAAAATAATTGCAAAAGAAGCTATTTGTCCGATACCCTAGGTCCGACCTCTGAAGTCCATGCGATCCTCTGCACTTATAGAATAATAGGCCAAAATAGATAGGAAAAAAATGTACGAGTTAAACACTCAACTAAACAATAAAGTTAAGTTTTTGCAGTATGTAGCATGAATGCACATGCTATGCATAATATGCATCCCGAAATAACCAAGTTCAAATATCTAAAACTCACAAAAACAATGCCAAATCCAATTCCAAATTTCGAAAACCATGTTCCATTTTTCATTGCAATTTCCATTTTGAATTCCAAAATCGTTTCCATAAATCAAAATTTCCATTTTTTGATATCCATTCCATTTCTATAAATAAATAAGTCCCTTTTTGATATCCATTTGCTTAACGCGGAGCCCGAATGTGAGTTCTAATCTAGACTCAAATAAAAATTGGGCTAGTGTCAATCCAATTCTATTTTTTATTCCAAATTTCCGTTTCCTGGGGGGCTCCCCGCCCTAGCTTTCCAAGGCCTTTTATGTATTTCCTATAAAACATCACGAGACGCACATGTGCCATGATTTATTGGCTCAACTCCATCAGTAGTTTATAAAATCCATATTTTAATTGACTTTAGTCATGAAAAGAAATAGAAAAGACTCAACCCGAATTCCCCGTATGTACATGTATATTCAAGCCACTTAATAAATGAGCATTAACCATACTCCCGTCTATATGGTTTGTCGGACCTGCATTGTTAGTTAAACAATAACATTTTCCATATTTGTATACAAAAACAATTACTAAATGAGCATATGAATGCTCCCCTGCATATATCCGAATCAAATATAATAATGAATATAGACATTCTCCAAATGAATACATTAAAATCCAAATTTGTAAACTTGCAAATATGTGCTCCAATAGGTATATTCTATACCTGATAAGAAATGAACATAAGCTTTTTGCATAGTTAGCATTCCATAAATTTAAACATTTTCTAAGTATATAAATTGGAAATCAAATTTTAAAGGAGCATAATCAAACTCCAATTTGGGTATTTCTATACCTAATAATGTGATAAACATATCGTCCTCCTACGAATATGTTCAGGGCCATTTATCGTTGAGAATAATACATATTCCAATGTATATGTTCTATAAATCCTATAATATAGCCTTAACAAAAAACAAGCCCTAACCATGTGAGAAATGCACATATACACACAAATGTTCAAGGTTATGGTAGAGTCCATGGTCTACTCATATTTTATGTAACGTCCCATAAATTCCTAATTAGTTTTTCATTTTAATAATATGATTATGTGTTACATTTTATTATATTAGTATATGCGTTGCATGTCTATAACATAGCATGATGTTGATGTGTAGTTGTGTGGCATTGCGTAGTATGCGGTGTTGCATTGTAGCGTAGTATTAGTGTAGTATGTTATGAATATAACGTGAATGGAGATATATATGTATTAATGTGGAGTATGCATATATGTATAAGTGTTGTGTAGAGTATACAATTGTATTGCATAATTGCAATTGTGGCATGCATATAAGTGTAGAATGTTATTTGCATTCTAGGTGTTGAAGTTTTGTATATGTTTAGGTGGTATTGTTTAAGTGTTGTAGTATATATATGTTAAGTGTAGCGCATATATATGTGTGTGTGTTATAAGAATTAAAGTATTAGAAAAAAAATAGTAGAGTAAATAATAGTAGTATTTATAGTGTAGTATTTTTTTTTTCGTGAGTTGACTTTAGTCAACATTATTAAGCCAAGCTAATGACCATTTTAACCCCATTTGGGCAGCCCTTTGGTGTATTACTTGTTATTTCCTTTTTCTTTCACCATTTAACATGTATGAATATGTATGAGAAAGTGGAGAGAAAAAAAAGTGGGTTTTTTCAGGTTCAAGTGGCGATTTCATCTAGTATCGGGGGTCATCTATCAAAATGAAGTAGATATTTGGATTCCTTATCGCGAGACCTCTCTTTTGAAGTAAGTCTCGTCTTCTCATTTTTTTGTTTGAAATTTCTCATTTTGCGTGCATTCAGGTTTGTGAAAATAAATTAGTTTTTCTTGTTCCTTATATCGAGCACATCATTTTCTTGAATAGGCACGTATTAATTAAAGATATGTAGCTAGATCAACCCGAGGGGTCAAGAAAAGGCAATTTGGGGTTTTTTGTGTGTAAAGAATCGAGGTAACTTTTAAGCGACTTTTAGGTACAGTAGTTGAATAAATCTAATATAAACTTGATAACTTCGACTATACATGGATGTGATGGATACATCTTGTATGCGTAGATGATTGGTGGTTGTATGGTGTTAATTAGCATGTTTTTAGCCTAAATAACATGTTTTGTGTGTAGCTTATTAACATGTTTAGCATAGCTTATATGATATATTCATGTTAATGCATAATTCATATCGTAACATCGTGTAGCATTCACATTCATGATTATGAAAAGTGTTATTTTATAAGGAAAGGCGTTGTTTTGTAATGCATTAATTTAAAAGACTCATTTTTATCATAAAGCATGCGTGGGCTTTGAGACTTTTTAGTTTCTTTTTGGGACAATAGTATCAAATTTAAAATGTGTGGATTTTAGCATTGAGGTCATACAGCCTTACCATGAAAGTCGGAAAATCAGATTTGAAATTATTCCATTAATCATGTCACCAGCGGGTGGTGATCAATGAAGACTTGGTTACGTCACCAGCGGGTAGTGATCATAGCGATTTAAAAGCATGGAGATACCCGTTCCAATTTTATAGCATTGGCGTACTATGTTGTAATGTGGGTATGCATTGCATTCATGAGCATTATTATATTCATGTTCATGATATCATTGTATATATATGTTGTTACATTTCTAATCATGTCATCATATAGCGTAGTCTCTTTTTTATCGTACAACTAATTGGTTAACCTTATATATTCCATTTTTTCTTCTTCTATGCATTGTTTTTAGGTTCGGAGGCATGTATAGAGTATCAATAGATACTTACAGTACTGTTGTACATATTTTTGTAGTAAAAGCACAGACTCTTGTTATGGTGTATCATTTTGTATTTTGGCATGCAAAGGCATAGATATTTTCTTACCTTTGTACGCAAGGTGAATAATATATCTATCCCTTCAATCTTATTTATTTTAGTATGCATTTAGCCTGCTGTGATATATCGTAAACTGGCAGTTTATTTTATATCAATGTTGTATATATTTATTGGCACTGGCCATCTTTATTTTAGTTTATTAGCGTTATTATTTTAAACTGTATGCAGACTATAGTATAATGTGTTGATGCGAATGCTGTAGTTATTGTGTAGTATTGCCCTGTAGTGACAATTAGATGCAGCGAGAATGACACAAATATTGTTATTTTATTTATTGTTCTATCAGTTATATTATTCCATTTTCTCTTTTCTTTTGTTTAATCTTACGCCCCCAGGGTCCTTGGATTTCGGGGCGTGACATCTTAAATGACTTGAAAATACTTCCCAAAACCTATGCCAAGAAGCCCCAAATTGTCTCCACTTAGCCTCTCCGATTTGATCTTATTCCACAACTCAGATTGTTACAAATCTATACAAGAAAACGATCTCCACGAGATGAGCAACAAGAAAATCAAATTTGTTCAACGTACCATAAGGGCATGGAAAACGAGAAACAAACGAGAGAGATAAGGGAACTTACATCAAAAGATAACCTCTGCAACGAGGATTCTAAAAATCAACTTTTTGCCTCGGACCACCCACTTAGCTAGATGAAATATTATGAGAAAGTTTGGGATTTATAAATCTCCATTCTCTATCTCTCCATACTTAATTTTCGAATTGTAAGGAAGAAAATGTATGGAAAATTGTGTAGAAAGGCAACCGGGCCTACCCTTATCTGACCGGGTATATTGGTACCTAGATTTTGTGTATCAGTACTCAGTTATGTACTGGTACCCTAATATGTATGACGGCTTCCAGGCGTTTTTGGAGAAAAATGTGGCCTTGTTTATCAGAGCTCGCCTTTGTGTACCGATACACCTCTTCTGAACCAAAATTTCACCCCAAAATATATATGAAACATACGCATCCATGCACACTAACCCTGATATCGATTCTACAACACGAATTACTGTTCATACAAATAATAATATATTATTATCCAAAATAATATTATTTATAAATGTAAAAACTTTATACGTATTTCCGGGATGTTACAATTGAAAAAGAGGTTATACATGATAAGAGGAAGGCCAAATAATCACTAAAGATACAATATATAAGATAGCATGCCCCTATGTTGATTCAGACAAATTTGTTCTCATAAACATAGGTCTAGCAATTAACTAAAAATACTTGAGAAATTTTGCTAGACTACATGGGCGATGCAGAATTTACATTAAGGAAGGTCAATTTTTTTTAGATACGTAAAAACAGAAAATGATAAATAATCATCAACGAACCTTGAATCCGTAACCAAGAGTTTAACTTATATTACCAACAAAATACTATATCAAGGAATGAACCGAGATTTTTTCATTCATGCAGCACAATTTATATACAAAAATATAATTTTGTTTAAAGAAAAAAGTAACAATTGAGTTCTATATAAAGTTATATAATTTTTTTGAAATCTTCTTTTAATTCAAGTACTATGGAAAATATTTTAAACAAAAGAATTTAAATAAGGGTAAGAAATACGATATCTATAACTATAAAACACATTCCAGTCTAGACTTACAATATATTCACTGAAAATGTATAAATTGCAAAGCATCACTTAAAAAATTTTGAACCTACAATAGGCAAAAAAGATATCAGATTATTAGCCATCTATGACAACTAGATGAAATAAACATAAAACAAAGGATAAGTTATCAATTATGTGTTTTCTCTAATAAACGTAAGGTCTAAAGAGTGATAAATAAACGAAAATGGCCAAAAGATAAAATAAGCTATGAGAATCAAACCTAGAACATTATGACTCATAAAGAGTAGCAACAACCACTAAGATAAACTAAAATTTCTCCCTTATCAAACTCAATTCATATTGAGCCTAAAAACATGGGAGGACAATTTACCTCCCTTGCCCTAAGGTAGTTACACCAGTGCTAGAACATCATGTGTATACATATAAGCAATTGAATGTATAACATCCATCCCAATCAATATACAATAGTCATCAAAATCTCGGGATGTAGATTCAACTATGTTATCCAATTGAATTAATTTTATTAGATAATCAGGGAATTGAGCCCATAAAACGAATATTTTTTTTATCGGAGCCTAGCGAATGCAATATTGTGACTTAATAGTAAACAAGTTTGTAACTATTTAGACAATGCGTCTATTATGACCATTTGCCACTTGTAATTGTACTATCTTATGAACAGAGCGTCACTTTGTCTCTCGAACAAGTTTGGGATATTTTGCAACAACTCCCTTGGGTAAGATATAGTTTTATTGTGAGATTATTTGATGTTATTTTTTCTCATGGATGCTTGGATCATCATTTGAAGTTTTAATCTAGGTCATTTTCTCATTTTTCATATTTTGACAAAATCATGCGATGTTGTTGGGCTGATTTTGATTACAGGTCTTGATCAAAATTTTCAACTGTTGCCTCCTTGTAAGTGACGTATGACTTTGTGGTTTTTGCATTGCTTTTCTTGGAAAGTTCAAGCATTGCTTCCTTTGGTTGACATCCTTTCATTAATCGGTGCATTGATTTGATACTTATTTTTGCCAACCGTCACATCTGTTGGTTGAAAAGACACTTGTTACTCTACAATATTACCAAGTTCCATGTTCATTTCATTCATTCATTTATCGTTGCTTAATTTTTAGAAAGGTTACTCAATAATTTTTCTTATTACCATATCATACCGAAACTGTTGGTTGGGCATACTCTTCTTCCGCCTTCTATTTCTCCTTCTCCCAAAATTACAGAGCTCCTATCTTAGATGGAATTGCTAGGGATTTAGGCAACCAAGGCCTCTACGGTAAACTGAAAAAAGTGTGCCCGTTGGATGCTTGAAGAGTTTTTTTTCTACAATCACCCATGCCAAATATTTGGTTTAATTAATTGCACTTTGGGAGGAATAAAAGGTTACTAAGAGTCACTTGCTTCCGCAAATAAAATGGCAGAGGCAAATATTTATAGATTATTGCTGCGAAGGAGGAAGTGCAAATAATTCGAGCGTACTTCCTTTAAAATCAGTCGGCTATAGCGTGCATTGTATCTTTATCTTTCCAACTTTGATACTCCTCATGATTATGGCGGAGTTGGGTAGAAGTATCGTCTATTGTTGTCATGCCCTCGAGTCCCATGTAACTCGGTATATGATCTAAATGTAACATATCGCCAAAATATAAAAAGGCACATGCTACTAAAAACTTTATTTACAATACTTTATTACAAAACTAAGGTCATAATATTACATTACAAGCAAAAGTCTAACTTCTTTCAACTATTTCAGTCATAATTATATACATATATCTTACATAGTGTACACAAGCTCGAACAGGCCGAAATGGCCACAAACTACCTTCACGAAAATTATCCTTCTATTATGTCATCCTTCATACTAAACTCTTCATTCCTCCACCATCCTTTACAAATTGATCTTACAAAGATGGGTTAAGTCTTCATAAATCTCTTTTCTGCTAATTTCCAAATCACAGAAAAGCAAACGAGTAGGGCATTTTCCGAGTAAAAATAACATGTTTATCAATTAAGACATTGAAATCACTTTTTATGCTCCAGGAAAACTTTTGCAAAATCATAACCACATAATAACTACTTCTTTATCAATATCAAAACATTTTTTAAAAAAAAAACTCTTTTTCTTTTCGTCATTTCGTATACTTTTGCGACCACGTCGGCTCAGATTCATTGGCTCCTCCGAATATATGTTAGAAAATGCTTGCACTCAAGAACGTGTATTTCGAGACCCAAGAACACGTACCCCAGGATTCTCATGCATAAGTTCCGAGAACACATATCCCAGAAGCTTATACATATGTAGGTACCCCTCCACCTCTAGAGCCACTCGTGTAATCCGACTAAATTTAATTTTAGGAGAGAAACACACATCTCTTAAATTCAGTATCAACAATCCTCATTTTCAAAATTCACAGGGACTATCTTGCTCTAAGTTTTTAAACTTCACAAAGGATTATCTCTGCTAGAAGTAAAGAATATTTCCTGACATACATCCATACACATACGCAAACATCTCAACTCGTGCTCACCTCAAAGATTCGGTAAGCATCCGTTTATGAGCTTCTTAATATATCGCATTCGCCTATCCACACTATTAACATTTGGTGAATAAAAATATTTTTTTCATTTCTCATTTACTTCAAAACATATGCTTACTCATGATTTCATGCATGATATGCATAAATGTTCTTCTTACGCTTATGTCAGATGCAACCAAATGGCATGAGGGCCTCTTAGTGCGTATAATTCTCATCCAAATGCATTATGCACCACTACACCCAAAATGTACATATAACTACTAAGTTTCACGCCACAATCTGAAAGATATACATATATAGGCCACCTCTTACCCAAATGCATTTATGCACTACTACTTCCAGAATATACGCATAATCACTAAATCTACACTATAGTCTTAAAGGTATACGTATTGATTGAATCTTTTACATATGGAATTCAGTACTTAGTAAGTGCAATAAGCAATGTCGTAACTCCAAAGCGTGACGGAAATCCTGAGAAGGTCCAAATCGCATCATTCTATTCGCGGAATTCATTTTCTAGTACAAATTGATTACTTTACGGCCCACTACTAATTTCTCATTGGTTTTCCCATTGTGGGAGCAGTTTTGATTACAACTAGAATGCAAATAAATGAGGAATAACAAAAATAAAGATTAATCAAGTCTTGCTTATGTCGAAGAATCTAATAGGTTAGTTTCCGTCCCGAATTACCCTAAAAGAAAAGTTCCGGTTAAATTTGGTAAGAAAGTCACGACTGTTTATTATTTAGTTTATCTCAACCTAGTATGCCATCGGGAAGTTGTCAATTTCCATAACTACGCCTAAATGATTTCAAATTTACTTCCGACAGGTTTTAAAAACGCTAGATTTTCTAAACAAATTCAATTTTTTTAGATTAAGATTTATAAAAATCAGTCTTGGGGTTTTCGACTAATCTATTTTCATCCCCAAGGTAAGAAATGAACTAACCTAACATATTAACAATGAACATAAGAACATCTAATTTAAATCATGAAAATATAAACATGGTATTTAATTAGCACAATAATTAAACTAAAGACTATAGATAAAAACAAACACTATGCATGCTAGAAAATTTAAACACTTAATTAACAAGAGCAATATAATTACAACCTTTGTGGGCATGAAATAAAAAATTACACTTTTCAGAATGAAATCTTCACTAAAATGCTACAAATCTACAAGCTCTTCTTTTACACTCAAAGTTAACAAAAAGAAGATAAAATCAAGAAGAAGAAGTAGAAAATTAAGAGAGAAAGGAGAGGAAAGAAGAAGAAGAACAATAATGCTAAGTGAAAAGTAAAATGGTCTTGGAGTGTCCCTTTGTATCAATCTATCCCCTTTTTCTCCTTTACTTATTGAGTGATTTGTGTTGAGCTTTAGTTTTCTTTCCAAGCCACAAAATTGAGATTAGTGGTTGGCATGTAGCAAGATTAGTGGTAGAGTGTATAGAGGTTGAAATTGAGGGGTGAGGTTGAGTATTGAACAGCAAAAGTTGGTGAATTTTGAACAAAAATTGTATCCGGGAATCCAATTGATCGAATAATAGGATTGATTGATCCAACTCTTCAAAAACATAACTGCATGCTTTGCTTCATTATATTTAAAGTTTAATCACTTTGTTGATCTTTTTATATTTGTATTTAAGTATCTGAATGTATTTTCTTATTATGAATTTTTGACAAAATAAAGAGCAGCTATCTCAACCTGATTGACACTGATTTTCTAAAATACACACAGAAAATAGTAATATTGAAGCAAAATACAAAACCTGCATCAAAAGCCAAATAATTCCAACTTTTATTTAAGATTAACATTCTTATTTATATGAATTTATACACTAATCACGTATCTTAGGTCATCATTGATAAAAGATTCCTAATTGTGTTGAGCCATACCTAGGGCTCAACAAAAGTTAGGTCATTACTTTCTCATCCTTAAAATTCAACAAAGCTCATATTAATGAGTTCATATGTCATACTTATCGTTTGGATCCTCACTTGATTCTCACAGGGGAAAAGTCTTAAGCCGACTTCTCATCAAAGTTTCTTACTTTCTAACTTTTAATTCTTATGGGTCTCCACACGTAATTATCTTGTTGTTATTTCTCGTTTGGCTTATCATATTCTCAATATTATTTTATTAAAATCCATATTATTCCATTTGCAATCATACCTCCCCTTAGGTTTCCTTGTAATTTCCTTAAGGATATCCTTTATAATTCGTCTCAAATCTTTAGAGAGGGCACATGCTTACCGTATTGTCTCTTTATCTCCTTTTGTCTCTATACATATTTCTCAATTCTCAAATTACTATTGGTACACAATATGATAATCTTATACATCGATTTTCCTTTCTTTTTCTCTTAGTATGCACAAGGCCTGGGATAGATGTACACATATCTTTTTTTAAGTATTTATCAAAATTCTATCACTCCAACCCCTTAATTCCATTTTTTCATATCTGCAATACTCCCCACAGGTCTTAGGATACCGAGTAGTACTTTATCACTTCAATCACTGCATCCATCTTTAACATGTCAAAGCATTAAGCAACTTTCATGTTACTATTCTCTGGGCATCAATACTACTTGAATTCATCTTTTTCTTATCTACTAATACATCTTGTAGATCCTAGGCTATTATTATTTAATCCATCATTGGTACGTCAAGTATTTAGGCTATATTCATATTGCCACTTCTTAGGCGTCAACCCTATGTCATATACTTCTTTTATTTTATCTTTTCTCATCTATCGATACGTCTACAATACTACATTATTTCTACTACTTCATCTATCTTTTCTAATCCACAAACCTTACTATAACATACTAACATTTTCTCAAGTTCGCTATAGTTCAAGTAAAGGGTATACAGATTTCTACTTAACATGCCTTGATGTGATTCGTCATGCACGCATGAAGCAAAATCATATTCCTTCCATCCAATTTATTTAGTCCTTTTTACTATTTTGAGACGTCCAAAATTTTTTTTCCACTTTCTAAAAATAGTTATGTAGAAATTTGTAAATTTTATAAATTGCCCTAATTTAATGTACTTTATACCACTTAATATCTCCAAACCCTTATTAATTATGGTAAGGGCAAATATGGAAGCAACTAATGATTTAAAATAGTTAAATTCATTTATTATGGTTGTTATAAAATTTTAGATTCCCCATAGTGGACCTTATAAGTTGGACGGAGGGAGTAATATATAGAACAATAAAATTTTAGTCAAAATCTCAAAGGTTGCTATATTTTTAAGGGAAATATCCTAACCGTACCTCAATCACTTCAAATATATGCATGTGTGTATGCGTGTGTGTGAGTGAAGAAAGAGTAACGGTAAGAGTGGGGAAGAGAGAGAAAAATAGAAAACCAAGTCGAACCCAGACCACTTGGCGTGCTAATAGAGCTAAATAAGTCTTAGACGCTAGCATGATAATGTTTAGCCAACCAAAACATCCCTTTTGAGGTAAGATTCTCACTATCAAACTTATAAGTTTCGTTTTTGGGCTGACACAGGGCAGATCAATAGACCGATTTGCCTTATTAATTGACTGATTTTGTTGGGAAGTTTGCGAACTAAATAGAATGCGTATATATTTCCAGTTTTGAGCCGTACAACCCATGAGATGTCAAGGTTGGATGATGAATTGATGTATACCTATCTCAGGGTTTGTTCAGTTGCAAAGCTTGGTTTTTTCATAATATGAAAAGCATTGAATGAATTCATTTCATTTTGAAATCGTTTGGTTGCATCTTTCGAGCAAAAAATTTAGTTTCTTATTGTCTCTGTTTAACTAGATGCATCCAATTTAAAATTTTGAGCTAACTTAGGCTAAAACAACAAGAAAAAAAAAACTATGATGCGTATTACAGGAAGTTGGGGGAAGATTCAGGCCACTCTCGGAGATAACGGGAGTATGTCGGCGTTGCACAGAGCAGATCGATTGGAAGTGAAAGTATGGCAAGTACAAGACCCTCACAGAGCCTGCAAAATGGTAACCAACTTAAAATGTGAAAATACCTTATTCTTGTTTTTAGTTTTATTTAATTAATGAATGCAATTTTTAGTTTCTGCACCAAATAAATTCAGTTTACATGTGATTTTTATGTAGCCAGTGGTGTTCAAAGCGGAATGTTCGCCAAGCTTACCACAATCTTTGCAATGGTAAATTCATTTCTTAGTGCGATAACCAATATGACCTGATAAGTGTTTGTATAATTTCTTTACATAATTGTCGATGTGTGATTCATTTCAGTTAGTCATTACAATTGAGTGCTTGTTTCGCATTAGCTTTTGAGCTAAAAGCTGCTTCTTTTAAAAAAAGTCAATGGATTTCCTAGCTTGCTACGTAAGGAACACGTGCTGAGACTCTGGGGCTCTGCCACACATGTAGGACATGTGTCACTATCAGAATGCTTCACTGACCAAATTAGTCAACATATTGTGCTTATCAGTCGATTAAAGAATCAATCGACTGATTTTTCCTTTCAGTCGATTGGTTAAGAAATTTTGGTTGTTACAATGATATAAAAGTTGAAATTTCTTCTACTTTTGTTCTAATAGCGATATGTGGGCGGATAATTTTTTGGCTAATGCTTGTAAATTCTTTTGATACATATACCAT
>MKEJ01079129.1:0-11282 GCA_001753735.1 Embelia ribes | reverse complement strand
TATTATAATATATATAATTATCCTAGTAATTTTTAACAAATTTATAGAAAGACTGTATGTGGATGATTTCTAAAATATGGATTTCCCGCACGAGAATGGGTCTAAAAAGTGAAATGCAGAAATTAAATGAGAAAAACTGGCGTGAATTCCCTAAATAGCATTTGATAATCACCATCACAATACCCACAAGCAATTAAGCTCCTCTTAACTAAATTAATTAATTGTATTCAACAATACACACAATGGTGAGGTTCAAACTTAGGCTAAAGCTCCAAACTAGTGCCAAGCAAGATGATCCTACCTTGAACATAATAATAGGATTTATGTCCTAAAATATTGAAATTTTAGGAGGAAATTGCTATTTCTGTATTACTAGCATATATTAATTAAGTTAAATAAAATTAAATAATCTCAAAAACTCAAATCAAAATTCACCTGGTCGACCATCTTGTGCTTGACTATGGTGCTCCGATCGAGTATCTTCATAGCGACACTCTCACCAGTCTCAGTGTTCTGAGCGAACTTCACTTTCGCGAATGTTCCTTCGCCTATGGTCCGCCCCACCTCGTACTTCCCCACCTTCCTCACCACCACCATCTTCTCTCTCTACAAAACAGATGATTTGACTGATCTCTCTCTCTCTCACTCTCTCTCGGAGAGATTGAAGTGCGAGTAAAAGTGAAAAGGCAAAGATAGACACACAAGTCTCGTTGGCGTGTTGTACGGCCTGTATTTTGGGTCTGATGAAATCCAGGGAAAAAAGAAGACGGGAATAAATAAGGTTTGATGATCTGAGCCCTTGGATTGTATTAATTATGATCCAACGGCTACGGAGACTCGCAGTATGGTGCTTTATGGTTGCGTGTTAGTTGGGTCTCCCTTGTTCCTCTTTTCTCTCCTTTTTCATCAAGATGGTGATAGCATTCTCAGAAATTACACACAATAGTCTTCGCCAATATATATATAAGAACTAAAAGTATTAAAATGATATTATATACGTAATTTATGTGGGTATATTTGGAGGAGAGAGATCATCCATTTTAACGAGAGAGAGAGAGAGATTAAAAAGGAGAAAAGATTGATTTTTATCAAGGAAAGTCGTATCAGTAGGTTTAAATTTCATTTGACAAAGACATAATTTCTAGAAAAAATAAATTGAATTCCATTTTAGAAGCACTATAGAGATGGTCTGGCTTATCCTAGTGCACTTGTTTCCCCTTCTTTCTGAAATAAAATAATTCCGATGAAAGAAAAAAACCGGTTAAAAATTAACTTGGCAATAAAAGTGATAATGCCTGTCTAATAATTTGGGTATTTTATTTTAACAATATTTTGTGAATTTGAGTTACTTTAGTACTCAACTTCTTGAAATGTACACAATCACTTACTCTTTAATTGCTTGTTTATCATTTTTTTTTTTTATGGATCAACTGGTACTGGAATGACTTATTTAATTTTACTTAAGTAAGATGGATTTTGATCTTAATGCCTTAGTTGTTGGCCTTCCTTGAACATTTAGTGTATAATTGATATGAACAAAAGACTGAATAATAAAAGAGATTTTTATTACTCAGTCTTTATTACAAATGGCTAGAAACTTTCGCTTAGTTATAAAAAACTACTCCTAAGCTATATTAAGCCTACTTCCAGATAATGCTCGAGTTTTGGGTATGTTTGATTGATCTTTTCTCCGTGATGTTCCCTTTCTTTTATAGAGTTATGCGTATAACTGCCATAACTGTTACCCTGTTGTTGGCCGAGTGATTTTGATCAAAAAACGGACATTTAATTGTGTTTTGCAACTATTTTGCCGCTTTTTTCCCTCCGTGTGACACGTGTCGAACTAAGTGTTCCCATGTTGACTGCTATGTGACTGTAATGACTTGTTGTACACAGCAATTGATTTACTTGGGTTGAACCAGTATTCCTTTACCTTTATGTTTTATCAAGTTTTCTTAATACCGGTGCATCGACGTACCTTATTTTGCTCAACTTAAATGCATTCCTAGACTCTATATGATGTATATTTCGTATTGACACTTATATTTATCATTTTTAGTCTGCATTGAGCTTAATCAATGCATTTGTAACATATTAGATAATACTCTATTTGCCTTTCCAGTTTTATCTCATTAATATTTAATTGTGAGTTAGACTTTTTCATTGATGATTTATTATCCATCATAAAATTTCTTAATCCTTTAATAAGGATAATTAATTCTGAAAATAAGTGGTGTAAACAATGCCTCCCTCATTTGCTCCAACAATCCATAATTCACAGTTGATCAGGCCTCAGTTTGGAATTTTGGCGCATTAAATTGTGAAGACAAAATGACTAGAAATTTTGATAATATCAAAATTGAAAGCAAAATGGCTCTTATGCTCTCAAGGAAAAGACAATTTCGGCTCAATATAGAATAATTAATAACAATTTTGGATGACAGATCGTCCACATTAGGCACATTTGGATCATGCGATGGACCAATTTTGCACGTCTTAAAAAAGACAGGGATATAAAATATACAAATAAGTAAGAGGGAGCCTAATGGAAACCAAAAGAACAAGACAAACAGTATTTAAGAACTCTTTGTTCCATCCAATAATTAGTGGAAGAATATAAAAAAATCTATTAATATAAAGACGGATGGATTGGTTAAGATGCATCAGGTGAAAATACATAATCATCTCTATCGATTATTTTCGTTAATAACACAACACAAAACATTGACATTTGTTGAGCAACTACGAATGGCTAGGAAAATCGAAGCCATTTGTCCGCTATTATATACTAAACTATCAATTCCTCACCCTCAACATTCATCATTAGTAAGAACATAAAATCGCACATTCAATTCCTCACCCTCAACATCCATCCTTAGTAAGAACATAAAATCGCGCATTCGTAGTTGTTTTTTCAAATTCGTAGTTGTTTTTTCAAACTCATTGTATGTGCTTACAACACAATTTTTGCATTGGAATTTGTTTTTCATATGATGCGAGTAATATATCCTCTTTGTTTTTTTGGGAAATAGGGTTGGTGGGTAGTCATTGCCCATCGTATACACTCCATTGATTTTAAAATTAAATGTTAGGATTGGATAATTTTTTTCGAATTTAAATTTTCTATAACATTTATATATTTAATCTCAACCGTTAATTTAAAACTAAAGTCAGAATGTGTTGGGAAAAAGTTGGCTATCACACTCTACGGGATACCTCCCTTTTTCCTCTTGCAACCATTATTTTGATAATTTATTTATTTATATATATCTTTAATTCGAATTAAATAAGTATTGCCTATGTAACAAGCACTACTTTTGCCCAGAAGATAAGGTTTGGTTTGGTGGCATTTCGAGTTGAAAGTCTGATAGAGAAAGCACAGAAGCAATTGACAAAAGTCTCCATGTTAGTGGTGGACTAATGACCAATTACATCATATTATTTGTTTGAGTAGATTTTTCATGGGTTTGTTGTAAGAATTTCTTGATAAAAATATAAAAAGTATATATTATACTTAAATTCAATTTTTTTTTGAGATTTTTTTTTTTTCATATTTTCTCACATAAAATCTTTGCACTAAATTGACCATTAGATTTCAATAGAAGGAGACCGAACACTTACCCTTTTTCATTGTGTTTCTTATGAGCCCCTTAAGAATTTTTGTTATAAAGTTTTAAATAAATTAGTTTGTATTATGTAAGATGGCTGATAATATTATTGCATATTTTTTTATAACAAAAGCACAATAATTTAACATTGTTACTATAAAATTCTCTATATTTTTTAATTTTTAGGCTCTATTTGATACAAAAATTACTCGTGCAGAAATGTGACAGAAAAAAAAATCTTCACATTAAATCATTAATTTGAGTAAAATATTTTTTTTTTATCATATTTTTCTTTAAAAATTCTTTGCATCAAGCATACCATTAGTTCTGTTTAGTATAGAAATTAAAATTAAATATTACACTATTTTATGGTATAAGATTTCCTAAATTGCTAGATGAAGTGATAATGTTAGTCAATTTCCATATCGTAATTTAATTTATTTTGGGTTTTGTAAACAAAAATACTAAGGTGACATTTAAGGGGGCACAATAAGAGAGATAGAAGATCATTTAGATGGCATTCAGTTAACTTCTTCCGTCCGCAAGTGATTTTTTTTTCCTCTTCCCAAAGATATAGTCCATATTTACAAAGATAGATGTCTTCATTTCAAAATTGGACACAATTTTTTTAATTGGTCAAAATTACGTGCCCACCAATGCTTTGAGTTTAATAGTGTCTCGAATTATTATTCGTTACACCATATCGCGGGACATATAATAATTTCCCCTAACAACTATTAATCGGGCTAGCCCAATAGTTTCTTCAAGCCCATTGTTCTCAAACTAGCCCACTTGGTATCAGTAACCGATACATTTAGGTAAATTTACGGTGCCCCGAACCAGTGTTGTGTAAAATAAACGGCAGTGCTCGTGCCATCTAAGACAGCTATCGTCACTCTCTTATTATTGAAATATTAATTATATAAAATATGTTTTAAATACATACACATAAAATTAATTTTTTATTATTTTTGGACCTAAAAGGTCGCTCAGCCTATATACTATTTGGCTCTAAATTTAGCTACCAAGTGATTTTTTGAATTTGAATAGCTAAATAGGTCTTTAAATATATTTAGCTATCCATTTTGCTACTATGCTAGGAATGATCTAAATGAAACTTTCAAAAAATTAAACTATCTAGTAGGCTTAATGTATTTTAACGAACTTTATTTAAGTTATTACGAGTTACCACCCTCCCAGATCAAAATAATAAATTAAGTAAACTCAAAAGCCAGCCATAAATTGTTCAAAATTAAATTTTGTGGTGGAGTGGTTTTGCTACTCACGTTATTGTCGCTTTTAGTAGCGCTTTCAATTTTCATGCCTCAAAATTTTAATTTGCTCTAATTTTTAACATTTAAAAAATAATATCCGAGGCTACCACCCGTATAATTCGGCTTCACAGTGAATGAACGTCAGTTTTGGTGTTGGTACATCTAGATCAGACCGGTTCTTGAACGTTTCGGTAAAATGTTGAATAATCCAAGAAAAAAAAAAGGTCTAGATCTATCATATCGGAAAACCATATTATCACTCCTACAAACTATTAAAACCTTTTTGTTACTCGTGTATATTTATAATTTATAAAAATATATGAAATGAATTTGTCATGCATTCACACGAAAAAAAAGATAACAAATCTAATTTTGTTAAAATATACCCCCCTTCAACTTATTTTATCTCTCTTTCTATTTTGATTTGTCGAAAAACATAATCCACTTTTCAAAAATAAATGTGCAAAAAATTATATATTTCATAATCTGCTCTTATTTATTTTGCCTTGTAATTTGTATCACTTTATTTTTTAATTTGCATATCATTTATGTTAGGGATACATATGAAAAAGACTTTAAAGTAATTAAACTCATTTATTATGTAGGTTATAAAAAATAATTTTTCCATAATAGCCAAAATAAATTGGACAAAAGGAGTATTTTAGATACATATTACTTTATGTACATACGTAAATGCAAATATGTATGTCAGAATTTAATTTTATACATACATAAATATGGAATTTCTCCATTCAGCAGTTAATAAGTAAGATAGAGAAATCACTATTAGCATAAAAAAAAATCAAAATTAATAATATTTTTCATATTAGTCATATTCCGAATGGAGTATAAAAAAATATTTCATATCTGTGCAAGTATAAAGGGTGCTGGGGAAGTATATAACAACTACTTGTGCTTGAATAAGCTTTGATTATATAAGCACATACGTATACAAATTATAAATCCAAATCATAGAAGTAACATCATTGTGTCAATGTCGAACCACTGCTAATTTCAAATGTTTCCAAAATGTGAATGCCAAACTACGTACCGTACAATATTTTCTCTGCCTTAACGACTAGCCAGTGAAACTTTTTATTCATATTAAAAATCAACTCAATTATTTACAATTTACGAATATAATTTTAACCCTATTCAATAAATGGAAAAGCATAAAATGCTGGCATAATATTAAGCTAATTCCTCTTTCTTTCACAAGAATCTTTGTTCTTCACGAAAATTAGGATAATATCAAGGCTCTATTTTGTTCGGTGTTCAATTTCAAATTTTTATTAGCTAGTGTTCAAAGTTCTTATATGATCAACCATTTTGACGGCAAAACTTATGTGGAATTAGTTCTTGTTTAATAGTTCCAAACTTTAAAAATTAAATAAGAGATACAAACTGTTTTTATTATTTCATTTCAAATTAAGAAAACAGAGGATAAAAATTGGAGATAATTAAGAATAAAAGTGTTCAGTACGTTTATTCTTACTACATTATGTGTTTTCATTTTAATAAAATGTGACTAGAACATGTGTTTTGATTTGTCTTTTAAAAAAATGCTAAATAACATGATCTTACAACATGGGTATTTTATATTTTTTGTTAAAATAGATTCGGTGCACAGACAAATCGAAATTTGGTGGTTATATAAAAATATTTTGATTTTTGGGATGGATTATTTATGATGGCAAAGTGGAATTCCTACGACATGATAAGCCATAAAGAAATATTATGATCGTTTTTATTCTAATATCACATTAAAAAATATATAATAAAACAGGGAAATAGTCTTAGAAACTTCGTATAATTCTAGTAATTTAATATCTATTTTAATATTTTTTATCATGTGCTAAAGTACAGCCTGCGCGATGTGTTAGGAGTGTATAAATTTTTTTCCTTTTTGTATAGTTAATTTTGATTTTCCATCAAATTGTTTTCAGTTATAAACTTTTCGTGTAAGATCATAAGTTATTGCATTTTTTTTCCAATTATTTTATAACTTTCTAAAAAAATTTAATATCTACTGCATTAAGTTTAGCTAGGTTTATTGATAAATTTCTTATGATTATATTTCAAAAATATTAATGTTTTGAAATTTGATAGGGAATCCTAAATTTCCAAATTTTAATTGCTAAAGTAATAGAGGCTATATATTAAAAAATTAATGTGTACATATGTCCAAAAAGCAAAGTTAATATTTATTTGAGCAAAAGTAGCTGTCACACCCCCAGATCCCATGGTATCCAATATGTGATGTAAATGCAATACAACACCGTAGTATGAGAAAACATAGGCAGCTAAAAACTTTATTTACAATACTTTATTACAAAACTAAGGTCATAATATTACATTACACTGCTACAGTCATAACTATAAATATATACTCTACATAATTTACATATAATCACACAGGCCAATGTGGCCACAACTACCTTCACTACTACAATCTCCATAATGAACCTTGTTATTCCTTAACCATCTTATAGTCACTGATTATTCATAAGGATGGATCAAGCTTTCAGCAAATCAGTAATCTGTTAGTTTCAAAAATCACAAAACATAGCAGACAGTTATGGCATTTTTCAAGGAAAAATAACATGCTTATCAATTAAAGCATAAAAAAAAATTTCATATGCTTAAAGAAAATTTTTACAATTAGTCGTTTCAATACCGAATTTTTTAGGCATCATATTCACAGAGCTTCCATATGCATATACATCATATTCACAGAGCTTTTACAAGTGCGCACACATACATATAATAGTTTTTCCCGGGAGTAATATTGTGTTAGGAAACATAAAAACTCGAGAAAAACTGCACTCGATACTTTATGCATAAAGATTTAAATGGGTATCCCTCCACACTACGAGTCACTCATGTGACTTGACCGAAATCTCAAACACGCCAAAGGACCTGTCCAGGGTTCCCCCTTCGAGTACTATAATACAATTTTCATCATCTACATGTTTCTCATAAATCATTCAAAGTTTCAGAATTTCCAAATTAGGCCCGCATTTCCAATATTACCGGACGTGGATTATAGTTGTCGTCTGTTCATTAACATAATATTGCAATTTCATACAAATATATTACACATGCATCTCTATCGCATCTTTCGCACATTTTTCTCAATCACATCTTTCACTTATGCTCCTTAGATTTTGCATACATACTCATCTCAAATTTCATATAAGCTACACATATATCATTTTCAATATAGCGCATTCGCTGATTCGCACCATTTACGCATGGTGGATGAAAATATTTTCTTCATTTCTCATTTATACTCATGATTTTATGTATGATATACACATATGCTCTTTTACTCTTATGTTAAATGCAACCAAATGGCACGAGGGCCCCTTAATACTTCTAGGTGCACAATTCTCATTTAAACACATTATGCACTAATTCTCCACAATATACACCAAGTTTCCACGATATACGCATAACTACAAAATTCTATACGACCGACTCAAAGATGTACATATCTTAGGTCACCTCTAACATTGCACACCACTATTTTCAAAATATACACACGACCACTAAATCCCATTCCAATGTCTTAAAGATATACGTGTATGAGGTTATCATTGACAAAAGATTTCTAACTATATTTAGAGCCTCGTATAATTGTACTATGTGCCTAAAAGATAGGTCATTATTCCTTATTCTCACGTTTTAGCAAAGTCTGAAAAAGTTTTTCCTTAATGGGTCCATATGTTATACTTATCGTTTGAATCCTTGTCGTATTTCCTCTTTTCAGAAAAACATGATTCTTTTGGGGGAATAGTCTTATTTCGACTTCTCACCAAAGTTTTTTACCTTTTAGCTATTTATCCCTCAGAAGTCTCCTCACGTAATTGTTCCGTTGCTAATGCTTACTTGGTTTATACCCTTCTGAACATGTTCCTAATATTATTTTGTTATATCCCAAGTTACTCCACACGCAATCATATACCTTCCGTCAGGGTTGCCATAATGTTCTTTAGGGCATCTTTCATACTTCGTATCGCGTCCTAAGAGAAGGTACATGTTTACTCCATTATCTCTTTATCTCCTTTTATCTCCATATAGGCTTTCAAATCATCAAATATCTATTAGGGAGGATGTACTAATCTTACATGTCGAACTTTCTTTACGGGGTCCAAACTACCTACCAAGCCTCGTTATACAACTCTCTTTACCCTATCTTATCATATCCACCAATATGTTTACAAGTTTTAGGACACTTAGTAGTACTTCCTTACTTTACTCACTTCAACCATTCTTGTTATGTCAGCGCATGAGGTAGTATTCAAATTACCATCCAGTGGGCATCATTTTTACATCACATTGATTACTTAGTCCATCTTGTCTCATTTGCTCATAGGTCTAATAGTCCTAGATTTTTATGGTTTAGTCACATCCTCACTAACTTGTCTTTATGTTAACACAATGTAGTGTCATTCTTACTCTGTCCTTTCTTATCTATCGATACGTCCACAAACTCTAGGGCACTTAACTATATTAATTCAATTACTTTACTCATATTCTATATCATAATAACACTACCTCAAATTTGTTATAGTTCAGGTATAATATGCATGCATTCCTACTCTACATGCCTCGATGTGATTCGTCGTGCATATATGAAGAAAATAATAAGGTTTAGCCAAAATCTCAACGGTTGTAATATTTACCAGGGAAATATCCTAACCGTACCTCAATCGCTTCAAAAATTCGTCCTGATAAGTCATATTGCTTGAGTGTGGGGGCAACTTAATATCATCATCGTCACTATACCTCTACGTCGCAAGGGTTATATAGCTCAAAACTAGAAATACATAAACATTATACTTAGTTCTCAAGATTCCCGACAAAATCAATCGACTGTTTGGGCAAAATAGTCGACTACTCTGCTTTGTGATAGCCAAAAATGGAACTCATAAGGGTTATGGTGAGAGCCTTACCTCAAAGGTAATGTCTCAGTTAGCTTCACATCATCATTTTAGCTTATACGGTTGGCTTAACTCGATTAGTGCATTGAGCGACTGGGGTTTTACTCGGGCTTCTCTTTATTTTTATTTTTCTCTCTCTTTTCTCCTATTTCCCATCTTATTCACACACACATATATATATTGAAATGGTTGGTTAGTGAAGTATTTATAGAAGTTAGAAGGTGGAACTCGTGGCTAAGATGTTACCACTTGTCATTTGCACATTTTAGCCAGAATCAGTTGACTGATTTGGGTCAACTGATTCAAGGTAAAATATACAAATGACAAGTGGTAACACCCTAGCCATGAGTTCCACAATCAGTCGATTGATTTCCCCAACTTGTTGCATAAGTTACATGTATTTAAATTCTGGGGGTTTTCCATGCGTTTGGATGCATGTCGCTCATAAGATGCTTTACCGACCACATCAATCAATATGTACTCCTTATCAGTAGACTAATTAACCAGTTGATTGGTTGTGAATTTTCAGGCTATTACTATTATTGAGGTTAGGGCGAGGCGTGTATATGTCGATTACACAAATTTATCTATGGCTTCAAGTAGGATTTTGGAATTGATATTCGAAGCTCTCCTCGGTACTTATTTTGGTTGGTTATTACCAGTCTCAATCAGACCATTCACTTGTCACTCAATTTATAGGTTCCTCGTTCACTGCTATTCAGGTTTACGTTGATGATATTATTATTACTAGTAATGATATGAGGGAGTATTACTGCTATCAAGAAATTCTTGACCGATCGCTTCCGCATTAAGTATTTAGGTAAGTTGAAGTATTATTAGGTTTGGAGGTAGCTTATAGATATGATGCCATCTTCTTATTACAGTAGAAAAATATTTTGGATATTCTTACTAATTCTAAATGGTTAGGAGATTGTCCTTCTGCATTTCCGATGGAGCAGAATTTTCACATCTGACCCGGCGATGGTGTGACATTATCCTATCTGAGTGTTTACCATCATTTCATTGGCTGCCTATTATTTATGTGACAACCTTAGCCAATTTATGTAGCGATCTTGTGATGTTCATCTTCAAGTGGTTTATCATATTCCTCGCTACATCAAGGGCACTCCGAGGCATGGCTTATTTTTCTCACCAACTTTTTACCTATGATTTTTTGCTTACACTAACTCGGACTGGGCCAACTGCCCAACTACTCATCGTTCTATTATAGGCTTCTTTATTACTTTGGGTTCTAGTCCTATCTCTTGACATTTTTAGAAACAAGATACCGCATCTCGTTCTAGCACTAAGATAGAGGATCGTGCTATGGCTACTTTGATTTGCAAGCTTATATGTTCACTGCTCTTCTTTATGATTTGGGTATTTTTTTCTCCGTTATCGATCCTGTTGTTTTATAACAATTAGTCTGTTATTTGATTGGGCTTTAAAAGTTA
>MKEJ01079123.1:0-13259 GCA_001753735.1 Embelia ribes | reverse complement strand
GAAGTCAGAATTGAATCAAAACACAGCAATAAAAGCCAATACCGTCTCTTTATTGAATCACAGTATAATTACAGCACACAGATGTTTAATTTACATCATTATACTATGAAACAGTATTGCTACAACACTGATACAGTAATGCTACAGTGTTGATGAAAAATTGAGGCCTTATAATGTCTATGAATGAGACACTATGACAACGAATGATAAGCAACGAGTCTATGAATGCAACGAATAACGATAAATAATATCATTAAATCAATTAATAATATTATTAATATTTGCAAAAAATTTATACAAATTTTTGGGATGTCGCTTCCTCCCTATATTAGGAATTTAGTCTTTGAAATAAGTGTGTACTACAAAAAAGTTAAAACTTACCAGAAGTTGTAAACAAGTTCGGGTACTTGGCCCATGTTTTATCCTCTCGCTCCCAAGTTGCCTCCTTGCTATTATGATACTTCTATTAGACTTTCACCAAGCGAATACTACGACGATGAAGTGTTTGCTCTTTTGAATCCAAAATATGAATAGATAGAAGATCATAAGACATGTCTTCTTCTACGTACAAATCATCAAAATTAAGCACATTTGAGGGATCCCATAAGTATTTCCGAAGCATAGATACATGAAAAATAGGATGAATGCTCAAAAGATGTGGTAGTAAGGCCAAACAATATGCCACGACTGATGAAACGAGGAGAAAGTTTCCCTTTCTTCCCAAAACGCATGATACCATTTTTAGGGGAAATTTTCATTAAAATGTGATCACCAACCTCAAAATCCAAAAGCTATCTCCGATTATCCGCATAACTCTTATATCTACTCCGGGTTGTTACCAAACATTGCTTTATCAGTTGTACATTATGGGTTATTTCCAAAACCAAATATGGGCCCAATTACCCATTATCCTCCACGTTGCTTTACTCAATGAAAGTTCAGTCCTCAAGGCTTCTTAGAGACCCGACCAATAATACAAAATGAAACAGGAATCTTGACCCAAAATAATCGATATTGGAACCCCATGCAATCGAATGATTTCAACAATATACATCTGACAGAGCTTTTCAGTAGAGTTGGTAGTACAAATTAGAAGAAAATGAGCAGATTTTGTCATATGATCTACGATTACCCATTTAGTATCATTCCCCTGCCTCGATCTCAACAAACCCACTACAAAATCCATTATTATCCATTCCCACTTCCACCTAGGAACGGGCAATGGTTGAAGCAGTACCCCGTGGATTATTATATTCAACCTTTACTTATTGACATGTAAGGCACCATGATATAAATTCTGCTATGTCCTTCTTCATACCAGGCAACCAGAAATAACGTGCAATGTCATAATACATTTTAGTGCTACTGTGGTGCACCGCCATTTAAGAATGATGAGATTCTCGCAAAACCTCATTACTAATAGAATTAGACACGAATAGGAAATTTTGAAATCACAACCCTCCGTCTTAAGAAAGAAACTATCTATCAAGACCGTAATTACTAAGGATACAAACTTGATAGGCTTTCGATTCGTTATCAACACATGCTTCAATCATACTTGTGACCAAGGTAGGTTGAGTCACGATTATGAACAAAGTAGCTTGCCCCTCCATTTCAATGTCTTCTAATCCGAATTCATTCAACACTTGGAGCATATCCCACTCATCAACTACAAGGTAAGTAATAGAACACCGAGTCTTGTGACTTAATGCATCTGCCACAACATTTACCTTTTTGGGACGATACTCGAGATCGAAATTATATTGATCAAGATAGTTCATCCACCTTCTATGCCTCATGTTCAAGTCCCGTTGCATGAAGATATATTTCAAGGACTTGTGATCAGAATACACTTCGAATTTCTCCCCATAAAGGTAGTGTAGCCAATACTTCAATGCAAACACTAAGGCCCCGAGTTCAAAGTCATGTGTAGGGTAGTTCTACCTTTAAATCTTCAGCTGTCTCAAAGTATAAGTGACTATCTTCCCGATTTGCATCAATACATAGCCCAAGCCTTCCTGAGACACATCGCAATACACCGAATACTGACACCCCACTTTGGAATAATCATAATTAGAGCCGAGGTTAGCAACTCTTTCAGATGAAGAAATGACTCCTCAAATTTGGAATTCCATTTGAATTTAACACCCTTATGAGTGAGTTTAGTAAGAGGAACTACCAAACACGAGAAATTTTTTACGAAGCGACGATAGTAGCCTACGAGGCCTATGACACCGTGAATATCAAAAATAGACTTAGGTCATTCCCAATTGGTAACGGCCTTGACTATGGAAGGTTCCACCGATATACCCTCCTCCGTTACGACATGACCAAGGAAACTAACTTTGTGCAACCGAAATTCATACTTAGAAAACTTTGCATAGAGCTTATGTTCTAGAAATATGGAAAGAACAATGCATAAATGTTCTAGATGTGCCTCTTCCATATGCAAATAAAAGAGAATGTCATCGAAGGACACTGCTACGGAATGATCAAGGTATGGTTGGAAGACGCAATTCATTATACCATAAGGGCATTAGTATGACCGAAAGGTATCATGAGAAATTCATATTGACCATAGCAGTACGGAATGCAATCTTCTCAATTTCCTCCTTTCGAACCCTTAACTGGTGGTATCCTATACGTAAATCGATCTTCAAAAAGAACTTGGAACCCCGGAGTTGGTCGAAGAGATCATTGATTCTAGGCAAAGGATACTTGTTTTTTATAATTGTTTGATCCAGCTTCTGGTAATCAATGCACATCTACACTGAACCATGCTTCTTTGGCACAAACAAAGCTGGGGCACCCTAAGGTGAAGAACTCATCCTAAAGAACCCTTTATGCTTCAAATAGTCCAATTGCTCCCATAACTCTTCCAATTCTTTCGGCTCTAAATGATACAGAGCTATCAAAATAGGTACCAGGACTAGATCAATCATAAACTCCACCTCCCGTAAAGGTGGAAGTCTACTAAGATCCTTTGGAAAAATGTCAGAAACTTCACATACGATAGGGGCGCACTCCTCCCCTAAATGGATTTCCTCTGAAAGGTAAAGATTAGCAAACATACATAGGAAGCTATTTTGTACATGTCTCGAATGAGGAAAAGTATCATGACTTTCGCCTTGATAGACTATCAACTCCTGCTAACGTTTTCATCAAAATTCTTCTCCGCTTGCAATCAAATATAGCATGTAAATGTGACAACCAGTCTATACCGATAATGATACTGAAACTTCGCATATCAAATATAACAAAGTCATATACAAATGTATGATCCGCAATAGATAATTCAAACCCTTGACATACGCTATCCATAAAAATAATATCCACTCCCGGGGTATCAAAGAAGATAGGCCCATCCAAACGAGATATAGGCAAATCTAGTATTCTAGCAAAAGTGATGCATTGAATGATCAAGATGTACCAATATCAAATAAAATATATGCCCTAGTAGATAGAAAAGGCAATACACCTTAAATAACCAAAGGCTAGATAACCTTCAGTACCCACAACATGGCATAAATACAAGCCTGAGAAGTCTGCCCCTGCCAAAAACCCCCACGAATCCCACTAACCTGATATCCTCTATGAGAAGAGTTAGGACACTATCGAGTAGATGACAAAAGGAATAATATAAGATGGATGGGGAATTACCCTCGAAGAAGAAGACCTCTAATGACCACGAGGGGCAATAGGTATAGGAAAGCTTTGCTAACATCTTGGCTGCATATGGACCTTATTGCCACTTGTCGACAAAAGGACTGACGGTATAAAGCCTGAAGGCCTTTGAGGTCACAAAAGCAACATATAGGACTATTTATGAGATTATGAGTAAGATGACCCTAACATCCATAGTTGTAGTACCCACTACTCTAAATAGTAGACCTTGATGAAGTAGTACAACCCGGTGGAGGTTGTCCACGAGATGAAGAAGATGAAAGGCATTGAGATTCCTTTTTTGCTTACTCTGATTGCTACTCCCACTAACATTGCCACTAGAATCAACCCCATCATGATTTCCTGAATTCGGTCCCAAAACTTGAACCGACTGAAATCCCGAAGACAATCCCGGAGACCAAGGAGGACACGACTCCATATGCTATTTTTTGTTGATAAGACTATATTCCAACTCCATAGTTGCACCTAAGTACCTCTTGAAAGTATCATGAAGTAGCGCCATGACATACATCTAAATCGAGGGTCGCAACCAGTTCTTTAAATGACAACTTTTTAATTTCTCTGTCAACACCAACTTAGGCACATACCGTGAAGAGTCAGTGAATAGAATTCGATAATCTTGGATAATTGAATTTCCTTGAACAAGGTTTGTGAATTCTTCCCGCTTTCACTGTCGTAACATCTCCGTTAAGCACTTATCAAGAAGAGTCTGCAAAAGGTGGTCCATGTGATACCCGCGAGTCTATTCATTTCATCTTGACTCTTCCACCGTCTAGCCGCCTTACCCCTTAGGTATAATGGTGCCATCACCATTCTTAAGTCATTGTTGACCATTTGGAGAGATTGAAAAATCCTCTCCATTTCCATCATCCATTCTTCTGCTAATATAGCTTTGTCACTCCCCGAATAGTAGAAGGCTCCATTATTCAAAATTATTTTTGTGCCGAGGAAGCTCGAATATCCCCATTGTCCTTTGGATTCTATACAATCCTATTAAAGGCCTCCTCTAATTCCTAAAATATATTAGATGATTCCAGGAATTAGAAATCTCCCAAATTCCCAAGTCCCGGTAGTGGCGCGAAATCAATTTGGGCTATTTCACCTACCCTCTGTTGAGGACGAGCACTAGGTAAAAATTGTCTTTGAAGTTCAAAAGCCTTTTCCCTAGGTACATCCATACTTTCCTCATCTGTAGTCTCCTTGAGGCTTGGAATATCCTCTGCTTCCTCTACATTCGCCATAGTTTGAGCAAGAGTGCACATAGGATATGCCTCATCTCTATGAATAGCTCCCATCCTTCCTCCGAGACTCCTAAATCTACCCCGATTCAAACCTCCTCGATTGCCTCGACGACTACCTCTACCTCGAGGCATATAACTTCACATTACAATTAAAGAAAAAGAAAATAGGTAAGCCACAATTGTATGAGAGAAAACACGAAAGATTGCAATATAGGTAGCTTACAACTTTTCAAATATTAAGCAAGCAATAACAAATACTAAAAAAGTATAAATGACTTGCTATCCCACTCACGAACCAACTTTATACCCTACCTACAAACCATCTAGGTTTATAGAACCCGGTTAGCTTTAATACCAACCTGTTACTCTCCAAATTCTCATAAACTCGGGGACGTAAGTATATAATAAAGTAAATAAATGAAAAGGAAACAAAAACATAAATGCTACTACAAAATAAGCCGAATGTAAAATAGATACATAAAGAACTATTCCATACTCCCACAAGCCCAACAAAAGATAACAAAGCCTGTATATATACAACAAGCTTGAATAGTTGCAGTAATCCCCAACCTTATTTACATATTTAAACAACTACAACTACTAGTAAACGTTAGAGTTTAGAATATAAAGTTTAAAGAAACAATTTTGACAAATGAATAGGCTACAAAGTACTACTCATCTATGACCTCGAGATAAACAAATTAAGAAGCTCCAAGCTGAGGCCTCGACTCCAAAATATAGCAAAATCAACATAAAGGTCCATACCTAAAGTGCATGGTCCGAGCTTGCCTTTGTACCTACAAAACAAATTGTTTGGCAATATTTAAAAGAAAAATATGGGTTAGATGGCCAATCAACAACTTAAATATGAGATTATGCGATATTGAAATGCATTCTCATGCTAATATAATAAAAGTATGTACATGTTATCAACGAATATGTACATGTACAATAAGTGCTACGAATATCAACAAATGTACATGTATGTATAACATGAGCTACGAGTATCAATGAATGTTCATGTATGTACATAAGCTAGGAGTATCAATGAATGTTCATGTATGTATAACATGAGCTAGGAGTATAAACAAATGAACATGTGTGTATAACATGAGCTACGAGTATTAATGAATGAATATGTATATATAACATGTGCTACGAACTACGGCTATAACCGTCGACTATGACTCAAGTTGAAAGGTGGGGCTAGTATAACTCTGAAGGTTTTGAGTTTTGGGGAAAACTATACGTACCCAGCCTACAATTGACTCATCTTGTGCTACCTGAATCATAAGCCTGACTTTAAGGTGCACTAATGCCTAGAGTTATTGAATGTCTCTCCCTGTACAGGTTTTCTGGGTCTTACGGTGGGAGTGTATATCCCCAAGCATATCTACGATTCTCGAAGGGTAAAAATTCACAAGGTCTTAGAGGGTAAAAGTCGATTCTGGTGTCCTAAAAAGAAATAAAAAATGACTCAAATTACACGTATGAAAATAAGACTATGTTTCAATTTCTACAAATGACAATGCTTTTATTCTATGATAAGCATGCCTAAAATTTCCTTGAAACTATGAATTTTTCCTCTAAATTCTATGAATTTCCCTCCAAATTATACAAAGAGGTTTTTCTACGAAATGAACATGAAAAGTCTACAAATATCGTGAATTTATACATACCTCCAATATCTGTGATAATGATCATGCTATGTTCATGCCATAATATAAACAATGATAGTTATGCTACGAGTATTAACAACGAGTATGCTACAATATACTACGAATAGAGATTTAATGCATCATAAATTATAGTAGCATCAACAAAAGTAAGCATAAAAACTAGATAGGTGAATATACATCGACACACACACACCCTCCATATTTATATTCTTTGTAACGTTCCTAAAATTTTGAGATAATTTTTGCATTTACGTGTTGATGTAATATGTAACATTCATACATATAAGCGTGGCATTGTCATTGTACATATATGTATTGATGTGTGTGAAGTTAGTGTGGTGTATAATATATGTTATAAATATATTAGAATATGTATTATAGTATTATTATTGCATATCATGTGTTGCGGATAAAGTGGAGTGTTGTGGAGTGATTTAACGATGGTGGAAGTTAGTTTCAGTGTGCAAAATGGTATGCTGAGTGTGTTTGTGTTGGGGTTGGTCGGTAATCACATTACATTGCATAGATTAAGTTTTGAATACTCAAACGCCATTCCAAAAGTTGCAAAACACTTTTATTACTATCTATAAGTGATTATAATGTTTTTGGAACTTTCATCTCAAAATGTGGACTTGGGTTATAGTCCAATTCCAGAGGGTTTGATCGATCCAACTAGTTGTTGGATTGATCCAAATTTGATTTTTGATCGATCCAACTGAGGCTTGACTGAATTAAAGTGGCATAGAACAACACTTTGAGTGTTATGAGTTTTGTTTGATTGAGAGTTAGTGAGAGAGAAAGAGTGGGAGGATACAAAAATTTCAATCTTCTTTTTCCCGTATCATCTAGCTTGGTTGATCATCAACCGATAAAAACTAGAGATTTGTGATCCTCGTTGAGAGAGAATTATTTTGATATAAATCTTACTTTCTATCTTTTGTCGTTCCTATTGTTTCGTTTTTCATGCCCTTTGGGAATGTAAAATTAAATTAGATTTTCTTGTTTCATATCTCGAGTACGCCATTTTATTCTATAGGTACGATTCGATTTGGGTTCATTTGGTAGATTAAAACTGGGGGTCCAAGTTAGGTCTTTTAGGGCTTTTTAGCAAAATCTCTTGGGAAGGTTCCTAAGCGCATAAAGGTACGAGTAGTCTATAAAATAATAATATAAATTTGAGTTTATATGAGTACCTAAATTTGTAAATTTTGTTTTATATATGTTAATTATGGGTTGTTTATATTGCTTTATATAACTTGTTATTGTTAGACACATAGCATAAAGCATATGTAGACATATAAATCATTGTTGCATTAATGATTATGAATTTTGATAAAAATGTGTGACGTGGAGAATAAAAGGTGAGGCCTTATAAAATTATATTGACATGAATTTTATGTCAAGAATATTTAAGGAATTTCTAAATTGATGCTTTTAATGTGGAGAAAATGTGATGGCAAGTATGTGGTGTTTGATACATTGAAATTGTGAAGTAAAGGCAATGGCTTTTTTGTGAAGAATAATGAAGTTGTAAATGAGATTGTTATTTAAAATGTGAAGCTTTAGAAAGGAAGTTTTCAAGAATAATTGCGTGAGTTGCATTCTTTGAGTTGAGTCATTTTGTATTCTTTTTTGGGACAAGTATCAATTTTAGTGTGGGAAAGAAATTAAACTAAAAGAGAAGGCTTGGTGTCTTATCATAAAAGTCAAAAAAACTGCGCAGTGAACACCATTGATTGACGTCACTGAAAGAGAGGCAGATCAATGAAGGTTTAGGTTGGCGTCACTGAGAGAGAGGTAGACCAAAGCAAAAAGGGTTACTGATGTAATCGTTTCTTTTGAGAAAGCTTGTTAAGACGTTAGTCCCACATTTATTCATTGTGTTGGCAAGGGTAGTTGTGTTTGGCTATGTGCGCGTGGGGACATTGCATTAGATTACATTGCTTTCAGGCCTATCTTGTACATTCATGTTAAATTGTAGGGCACTTCATATCATCACTTTTATCGTGTTATTAAGTAGGCTAACCCATGCATGTCTTTTTGTATGTTTGTATTATATTCGTGTCGTAGGTGCAGAGGTGAGAGATGGCCATCCTTAAGGAACTTGGATGGCCATATGTACATATTTTTGGAGCTATAGTTATACTTTGGCTATATTTTGCTTAACCTCTTTCACGTTAATGTATTCTTCTAGGCTTTAGTACAATTTATTTTGTGGAGCAGCCTTATATTGTTAGCATGTTGTACTTATTTGGGTCCAGTGGATCAGTGTTGATATATTACATTTTGATGTCGCCTTAAGTGGCATTTATGTTGTATTGTGCTACTCGGCTATAACAAAATGTAATATGTATAGTATTGGACAAGGATGTAACTTGCTTTATTTTGTAAATAGGGTGTTTACTTTATTGTTGAGATTATTATCTACTGGAAGGCTATAGTATATTTCTTTTATGTGCGGTCTAATATAAATGTTGTAGCATGAGATGTGAGAATTGGCGGTATATGGCAATGTTTTTGTTTTCTTTTCTTTTCTTTTCTTTAAAAACTATAATTTTCTTTTTCTTTTCTTTAAAAAGAGAAAACAATTCACATCAGGGATCTCCAGGATTTGGGCCATGACAGGTTGGTAACAGAGCTAAATGGGATATGAAAACCTAGGTGGTTTGCGGGTAGAGTGTTCAGTAGGGTTGAAAGCATAGTTGTGGGTTTTGTTTTTTAGTTACGATATGTACTTATTAATGGTAAGCGTTTTCGTATAACATGAGTAATGTATGATATATTTACGAGGAGTTTTATTTATTGTGAAGTGTTTATTTTTTATTTGCGAAGGCGTTATGCAGAGCAAGATATTTGTGACTTGAACTTACGTTTTACTTGTTTATTGTTTGTGATGTGTAAAGATTGGATGGTGCATGGTGGTGGTAGATAAGGTAGTTGCAGTAGCCATCGTAGTGGTTGTGGGGGTAGGATTGGTGGACGAGGTATGGATGATGTGGAAGTGTTACTTGCTCAGGTTATTGAGCCGAGATAAGAGCAACAAAAAATATTTTGGACTTAGAGGATGTTGGTGAGGAGAACGTGGATGGAAGCGAGGAAGAGATTCCTAAGACTTAAATTCTTTTTTGGCCTTGTGCTCCACCAGAAGGGGAAGCTAATTTTTTTCTGCAATTGTATGGTGAAAATATTGGAGGACTTCTGATGGACTCTTCTATCATGTTACGATTAATGGAAGAAGTGTTCCAAAATTTGGTACAAAGTACAAGAGTGAAGAGTGGGCCAAGTTCCGAGACGTAAGCCTCGGCTACTTAGATGAATTTTAGGTGTATGAATCCTCCAATTTTCAAGGGATATGAGGAAGAAATAATGACGGAGCATTGGCTAATGGGAGTGGAGTGAATTTTGATGCATTCCATATGGTAGATGATGATTTGTAGATGGCTACAGTTCCGTTCTTTTCATGTGGGGAAGTAGGTGAATGGTGGAAAGTCCACGTGGAAATGTATGGCCAAGTTGGTATGACATGGGAGGCATTTCGAGCTTGTTCCTCAAGGCGTTCTTTCCCGATACTCTTCGGGAGAAAAAGAAAAATGAGTTCGCAAATCTAGTTCAAAAGAACTTGTTGCTACAGCAGTATCAGCGAGCGTTCACTAGCCTTTCTCACTATGCGCTAGAGTTTGTCTCTACAAAGAAGCTACACGTACATATCTTTGAGAGTGGCCTTCGCTATGCTATCAAGCATAGTTGTTTCGGGGCTCCATAAGTTGTATGAGGATTTTGTGAGCACGATGATGAAGGTGGAAGAGAACTTTCTTGAGTGACAACAGATTATTGATTATCATCCTCTTTGGTCTTTGGGACAATCTTCCAGTACTTGTTTTGTTCAAAATGCTTGGGATGTCGCCGGTAGTCGCGGTAGTGGCAAAGGTAGTGCTAATGTTGGTGGTGGGGTTGGTTCAAGTTTTAATGGGGGTGGTGGTTGGAAAAGGTCTCGTGAGACCTTTTCTTTTCTTTTTCTCAATGGGCGATCCCAGCCTACCCAGTCTACTTCTTTCAGCCCGATTATTCAGAGCTTGGGATGTTTTCATTGTGGCTAATAGGTCTATATTGCTCGCGATTGTCCTCGGCCTACCATATGTCACTTCTGTGGTACGGAGGGGTATATGCAATCTTCTTGCCCTTTGGTGGCCTGTTGAAAGTATGGTGGTAGGGGGCATATATAGTCTTCTTGTCCTTTGGTGATGTATTGGTGGTGCAGGGCTAAGGGCCACATGGATATGAGGTGTTCCGAGGACTTTATAGTGTAGTTCTTATAGACCTGCTCCATTTTCTTCTCCTTTTGAGGCTAGTTTGTAGAGGCCGTTTGTACCTCCATTTTCTATTTCTTATGCTCAATGTGCGAGATCATCTTGAGGTGGTAGTAGTGGTGGTGCTTGTAGTGGATTTCAGAAGGGCCAGACTTCTCAGGCTCGTACTTACGCTATGCTGCTGGGGCTCGATACGACAGAGCCTTCGGTATACTACCCTTTATTTCTACTTGGGCATATATATTGTTTGATACTGGTGCTTCCTATTCTTTCATTTTTGCATGTTTTGCAAATATGTTAGAATTTCCTGTTGAGGAGTTGAGTACTCCTATTTATGTTGATACTTTGGGAAAAATATGTGTATTAGTAGTGTGTGTAGGGACTATGAGTTGATTATTACTGATCATATATATATATATATATATATATGATTTTATCATGTTTGGAATGCCAGGATTTGATATTGATATCAGCATCTATTGGTTGTCGCACACCTTGCCATTATTGATTGTGACAAGTGGAGAATGATGATGGTTACGCCTACGGGAGATAGTATGTGTTATCAAGGGGAGTGGCAATCTTTTCTTCTCTATCTGCATAAAGCTCAGGCTAGTCTAGTATGTATGCTAGCTAGTCTTATTATTTATGATGAGGCGATTATGGGGTTGGAGTCTTTTCCTATCGTGTGTGAATTTCTAGACATATTTTCCAATGATCTTAGTGGGATTCTTCCTAAGAGGGAAGTAAAGTTTTCCATTGAGTTAGTTCTAAGGACTAAACCAATATCAATTGTGTCGTATCATTTGGGTCCAGTCGAGTTAAAGGACTTGCGGATGCAGATTGACAATTTTAAATTGAAAGTTTCATTTGGCCTAGTATTTCACTATGGGGGTGCTCCAACTTTATTTGTGCCTAAGAAAAATGGTACTATGCGGATGTGTATCGATTACCTAAAGTGAGCTAGGTGATGGTGAAGAATAAATATCCTTTGCCTCAAATTGGTGATTTATTTGATCAGTTGTGGGATTCTCATCTCTTTTCAAAAATTGATCTGCACTCTGGTTTTCATCAGTTTTTGTTCGAAAGGATGATATTTCAAAGACAGTTTTTTGTACTCGTTATGGGCATTACGAGTTTCTTGTAATGCCATTTGGTTTGATGAATGCACTGAATGTGTCCATGGACTTGATGAACCATGTGTTTCAATTGTATCTCGATTGTTTAGTAGTTGTGTTTATTGATAATATCCTTGTTTATTTGCCTACTAAAGAGGCACATAAAGAACATCTGCGTGTTGTCCTTTCTACTCTTATAAAATATCGACTTTATGCCAAGTTTTTGGAGTATGAGTTTTGGTTGTAAAAGGTCCGATTCCTTGGCATGTTGTTTCCAAAACGGGCGTAGTGGTTGATTCTTCAAAAATTGAAGTCATTACCAATTAGGAACGAACGACCTAAAATTGTATTCAAAATCCGTAGTTTCTTGGGTCTTGCGAGGTATTATCGCCGCTTTATTCATGATTTTTTGCATTTGGCGGCCCCAATGACGAGACTTACTTGTAAAGGGGTGAAGTTCAAGTGGAATTCCCAATGTGAGGAGTCTTTCTTGTGTTTGAAAGATTTGTTAACTTTGGCTCCAATTCTTATCATTCTGGAGCGGGGTCTTGGTTATACCGTGTATTGTAATGTGTCAAAGAGGGTCTGGGTTATGTGTTGATGCAACTCGGAAAGATAATGGTGTATGCATCGAGATAATGGTGTATTCATCGAAATAGTTAAAGGTGTATGAGAAGAACTATCTGACACAAGACTTAGAGCTTGGTGCGGTTGTATTGGCGTTGAAGTATTGACAGCATTACCTCTATGGTGAGAAGTTTAAGGTATTTTCCGATCACAAATCACTCAAGTATATGTTTACATAGCATGATTTGAACATGCATAAGCGAAGGCTGATGGAATACTTGGATCAGTATAACTTTGATCTAGATTATCATCTAAGAAAAGCAAATGTAGTAGCGGATGCATTGAGTTATAAGACACAATGTTCTATTTCATGCCTTGTAGTGAATGAGTAGAAAATGATGTGAGTATTGAATGAGTTCGGTTTGGAAGTGGTGGAAGTGGAATGTAGAGCGACGTTGTTTATGATCGAAGTACAACCATCTTTGTTTACTTAAGTAATAGAGGCGCAACGTCTTGATGATGAGTTCGATGCTTACCATGTATAAGTTCTTAGCAAGCATGGTCTGGATCAGTGGACCATATCTGACGATGGCAGATTGCATTCCAAAGTAATTTGTATTTTCTTATTTTTGTTCGGGATGAGGTTCTTCGGGAATCTAATCATTC
>MKEJ01079117.1:0-12948 GCA_001753735.1 Embelia ribes | reverse complement strand
TTTTTGATAGATCTGTATCATTATATTAAGATTTGGTTGTTAGAGATTATTATTTTGAATCTGGTTTGGTTGTTTTTGAGATTGGGTTTGGTAACACATTCGCAACCCTGGATCCCGGGTGTTTGGGATTTGGGGGCGCGACATAATTGTACTAAAAAAATGAGATATTAGGCATGTTAAGAAATGGAGAACGAGTAAGAATACAAATGATTACCTAATTGTGAGATGCACATGTGAAAGACCCTAGGGACGTACGTTGGACCAAGAGCTACTTGTTGGGGACAATGAGGATGGTGTTGAAGATGAAATTTTAAAGATATCAGGGTCAACAAATTATGCCCTTTAAGAATGACATGAACTTTGCAATACTAATAGCACCATTGTTAAGTGGAATTGATGAGAAGAAGACCACTGGCAAAATAAGGATTTAAACTTGAAATCTTGTACATGTATAAGTGTACCTCGTGACACAACTTAACCAAACGTATGCCCTAAAACATAGGATTATTGAACGAAACTCGAATGAACAGATCCCTTGGACGAACCCTACATGTATATATATATATATATAAGAAGGTAGATGTTGCGAACTTAGAAGTATTTGTAAGTGAAATACGGTGGACTCAACAACAGTATAGCGGTCAATAGTTGTAAGTTAGTTCATATCTACAACCACAAAATATGTCGATTCATCCTATGAATGTCCCTGTTGAACAGATACTAAATCCAGTTAAATAATGTCAACCTACCTACATTGTTTTACTGCCTGAAGTACATGGTACTTTCAAAGTAAAACCAAACATTATTAAAAGTATTCTAAATTTTTATAGGCTTAACAATGAGAATGCTTATAGCTTTCTCAGTTATTATATCACCATGTACTCAGCTATTGTTGATCCTGGTGTGGATGAAGAAGTAGTATGTCTAAGTTTCTTCCATTTCATTCTCAAAGATAAATCTAGGAGTTGGTTTCAAGCTCTTCCACTGTACTAAATTGATTCTTAGACTGAGATGCAAAATATATTCTTGGATAAATATTATCTAAGTCATCCAACATTCAGGTATCAAGAGAGGATTTCTCAGTTTATTTCTGGTCCATGCGTGGGGACGCTTCAAGGATCTGCTTATTTTATGCCCTCATTATGGTTATGATAGAGCATATCTGATTAGGTTCTTTCACAGTTCACTCAATGCCCGATTGAAGGAAACAATTTCCAATATGAGTAGTGGGAATTTGCTTCATTTTTCAATGACCTGGTCAATGAGTCTAGAACATGAAAAGATTGTCCGATTGGGGGAGATAACTCATTTGTTACGCCCCAAATCTTGTAAAAATTGAGGGGCGAGTGTGATCCCTTTTTAAAGAAAATGAAACAAACAATATATGTTTAAAGAAAGAAAATAAAATGGGATTCACTTCTACAACGCTAACTTTCACTTCTCATACTACAACTGAATTTCATCAGAGTGTACCAAAAGAAGAAATACTGCATAACCTACTCACAAGCAATAATAATATCAAAGTAAACACCACGTTTACAACATCAATCAAGCTACTTGATTGAACCAAATAATAATGTATATAACCCATCTAATTAACATAGAATATATTACATATTTGTTCTAACCCGAATAACCTCATGGGTCACAACAAAATGTAATATAAAATACAACTTTCAACTACAATAGATAAACTTCAACTGTAAAACTTCTATGGCCCAATGAATTACATGAATAATGGCCACTACAAAATATGATCTAACATGTCTATCTTCAAAAATATGTACAAGAAAAACACCGAGTTATCTCAAGGATATCTTTCTCGTTTCTGCACCTACAATAATAATATGGAAAAGAAAAATTGTACGAGTTAGCCTACTAAATAACACGACACATGTGATGTTATGCGATGCCATTAAGTATAAAATACCACATATAAGAATAAATACTATGCAACTTCAATACAATACAACTCGACAATGATTTCTACTTCACTAAAAAACTTCAACTTCTAAAAGATTGGGACTAGTATCTAAATTTGTTTTCTTCTAAAAAAAGGATCCTTCGTGAATCTATACTATAAATCGCACCCTTGGTGGAACGTTTATACTTTATATCTTTTATTAGGTTTTTCGATTTTCACGGTAAGGCGTCGAGCCTTCTCTTTGCTTTCTTCTAAAACTTCGTAATTTTTTATCCTTCTCCCGAAAAGAAATGGAAAATGACTCAGTAATCCATGAATGCAATTCAAACTTCCTTCAATTAAACAATATTCAAATTTTCAAATTTAAATGTTCAACTTCGTAAAACTTCATACTTCACTTCAAATTCTTTGCTTTCACTTCTTTGCTTTTAACTTTGTAAAACTTTGAGCATCGGTTCCTTCATAAATATATCAAATTCTTAGCTTTCACTTCTTTGAAAATCTCATTTTCAAAGCTTCAATATTTAAGAAAAACTCATTTCCAAACTTTTCATTTATCAAGAAAATCATCACTTTAGTTCAAAGTATGAATGAAATGCCATTACATATAACAATGTAATTTATTCTACGTCTATATATGCTTCATTCTACACATAAACAAATTTAAATAGCAAGCAATTCAATTTTCTTCATATCAAGAAAGTATACTTCAACTCATAGAAATTTACAAGTAAGGAACACACATAGACTTACGCATATATTGTTATTTCGAAGCTTACTCGTACCTATTATCATGCTATAACATTCCCAAAAGCCAATCATTGAAAATCCCCTAATCTCCTTCTTTACCCCTTGATTTGATCTAGCTATGGAAGTCGAATCAACGCAAACCAAGAGGAGAAAATGCTCTACTCAAAATGAGGATAAAGAATTAACAAATTTAATTTCACGTACGAACTAGGCACGAAAATTGAGGAATAGTAAATGAGCGAGACAAAGATCATGACTTACCTCAAAACATACTCTACACTCCAAGAATGAAGAATCTACACTTAGAAATCATATCCACCCTCGGGAACTAGATCAAATCAAGCGCTAAAGTCTAAAAATTATTTTCTCCTCTTTTCTCTCTCTCCCTCGCTATTAGAATTTGGGGGAAAGTTATCAGCCAAAAAGTCATTTTTCACCCCACTTTAGTCAGTCAACACTAAGTTGGATCTATTCAACCGCTGTTGGATTGATTGCTTTCAACTTTTGGATTGATTCAATAGCTAGTTGGATCGATTTGATGTATTGGAATTTTGAGTGCTCACACCTTAGGTCAAAAACTTCCAAAAACACTTGTAATCACACTAGACACTAATAAAAGTGTTTCGCAAGTTTCGAAATTCCTTTTGAGTACCTGAAACCCAGTTTACATGACTTTACGCAACTACCGATAAACTCCGACACAACATCCATCCAATCTACTTTGCACCAAGATCCAAATATTGCGTTCCTCACAAAATGTCATGACACCCCTTTTACTTCTCTACAATACATAGCATGTTATCCTAGTACTATAGTCTACATACTAATACTCGTAAAAATGCAACATGTCTTCATACTTCAACACTTTTATAAATATGTTAAGACTTCATATTTCATTCTACAACACATCATGCACTTTTGTTCTACAATGATGCAATAATAATATTATAAGCCTCAATAAATTTATTATAAATGCCAGAAAGTTCACTCAGAATTTCTGGGACATTATATTATTCCTATTGAAAGAAGTGGTTGGGAAGCTAGACATGTATCAACTTAATAAAGTTGATAAGTAGCAAGCAAAATATATTACCTTCAAGAAGTGATAGGACTAAGAGAGTTGCCCCGTGAAAATGTTATTGTTATTCCTCCCTTACAACCCCCGATGTGTTCTTTTTGTCAAATAGAAAAATATAAAACTAAAGACTGCAATCAAATGACGTTAGCCAAAGATGTGTTGTATGCACAAACGTAGTGGGGGAAATATAATTCATATATAAAGTAGGGACAGTACGGTAGAAAAGGCCACCATAATCCACAGCCTAGTAGTTAAAACTAGCGACCCAATCCACCTGTACTGTCTAATTATCTAAACAGATGGGCTGGAAAGGGTCCCGTATGTGATACCTATGTTTCTCCTGCTTTCCGTAATGAACCATCCAATTATCATGAGAATCGCACGGATGACAACATGGAGAAATTTCTAGCACAAAATATTGCAAAAATGCAAGGTCTATCCAGAAGTATGAATGACTAAATTGGTAGTATCCAACGGGCCATGAAGGACCAAGTTGGGCTCATACAGAATATGAATGAGCAAATTGGTGGTCTCACTAAAAGCATTCACGAATTAGTTCAAAATCTGGTAAGACCGAATGGTGGTTGTTTGCCTGCACAATCCGAGATGCATCCTACAAAGCACGTTCACTTTACGAATGTTATCACTTCCACTGATCATGTTAACGCAGTTACAGAGCTACAAAGTGGAAAAATAATACCAAAAAGAGGTGATGAACTTAATTCCGATAAAAGAGAGAAAAACGAGCTGAAAATCTCTTCTAGATGTAATCTAATATCGTCTAAACGAAAGTAGATTTTGATCGAATGAAACCTATCTTGTCCAGATGAGATGCCATTTTGTCTATACCAAATTCAACTTGTCCGGATGAAATAGTTGGTGATAAAAATCCAACTTTTGATCGTTCTCAAAATGCTTCTATGATGTCTTTACCCTATTTTTCTCACGATATCAAGAAGAAAGGGCTCATGCAAGAGGTAGAGAATGAGTAAATTGTTAGAGATAAAAATGAGGATAACGAACTACGAGTCACGTATACGCCAAGGTCACCTTTCCCTCAAAGGTTGGCCAAACCGAATAAAAGCATTGTAAATAAAAAAGTGTTCGAAATGCTCCAACAAGTTAAGATTAATATTCCGCTACTCGACGCCATTAAGCAGATTCTGTCTTTTGCTAAATTCTTAAAAGATTTATATACAATAAAACATAATCTAAATGTCAAAGAACATGCATTCCTCACTGAGCAGTTGAGTAGGTTATTGAACAATACACTCCTACGAAGTATAAGGATCTAGGATGTCCCACGATTCCCATAGTGATTGGAGAATGTGAGATTGGCCAAGCATTGTTAGACCTTGGCATTAGTGAATCTTCATCCAACAAGGTTAGTGCTTCAAAAGGTTGATCGTTCTTTGAAGGTTCATAGGGGAGTGATAGAGGATGTACAAGTCCAAGTAGGACAATTTTATTTCCCTATAGACTTTAATACTTACATAGTTCCTGACGCATTGACATATATTCTGGTTATCTTAGGTAAACCATTTTTAGCTAAGCCTAATGGTGTTATAAACCATAGGAATGGTATGATAAAGCTTTCCTTTGGTAATATGAAAATCGAGATGAATGTGTTCGATTGTTATAAGAAACCAATTGATGAATTGAATGAGTTGGGAGAAGTAGATCAGGTTGGTATACTTAGCGGGAGTACTTTGAGTTAGTCAACTGATAGATGAAATTATCGACTGATTCAGTCAGACACTATTTTTAAAAAAATAGGACAAGTGTCCCACTTAGAGACACGTGCCACACTTCAATCTCCTCATAAGGGGGTCAGAACACTTAGGGTATATTCTGTAACATATATTACTCACATACATATGATTGAGAGAAAGATAAATATATATAAAGATAAGGGAATGTCGGGTTTTAGTTGCAACCAAGTGCATATGTATTGGATACAAGCTTTCTAGACATGTTTAGCAATGTTATCTTGCCAATTAGCATAAGTAGATTCTATACCTTGAGCTCACCTATGAAATTTCTCATTGAAATAAGTTTTTAAACCTTGAACGAACCCAATAATCGAGTTTTAACAAGGCTTCCGAAAGAATACACTACATTTATAATGAAATTTTGCGGCTTACTTCCAAGAAACAACTCTTCATGCTTAACTTTTGGCTTATAATGACAGTTTGGATTGTTAAATATGCATAAAGATTCGGTGTAAAAGATGCACAAATCAGTTCAATGATATAGTAAATCAGTTAGTTGATATAGTCGAGCAGTTCCAAGACTGCACAACATATGTTGTGTTTCAGTTGCTTATTTTTTTTCGAGACCCGAGAACAAGAAACTAGACAATACCCTACTAGACCAGCATCACTTGTAGAAGAAATCAAACTTAAAGCTTATGAAATCTTGTTAAAATCACTAAGTATAGGTTAGTTACGGGGGGCTACATAATCCCGATAATAATTAACGTATATTATGTGTGTGTTATTGTGTGTTTACGTGCAGGTTTGTGTGATATATGGATGTGCATTGGCATACTAATTTGGGTGCCTTACTTGCGAATAAGCATTTGTATGAGAATAAATATGTTGTCGTAATGATGAGATATATGGCGTGTTAGTATATGTGTGAGTTAGTAATATTTGTTGGGAAATGTAAGTCATCAATTTTGAAAAATGTGGCATTTTTGAGGTAAACATGTTGTTTTCATGAAAAAAAAAATTGGGCTTGGCAGGCTATCTTTTGAAAGACAAAAATTGGTGCATATGACACCTTGTACCGTAGTAGGGGACAGATCCTCATTTAAGTACCGTACTAGTCTCTCGTGGGACTCAGGGTGTGGAAGGGAACCTATATGTTCTTTATGCATAAAGTCTCAGGGTACATGTTTCCGAGTTGGTGTGAAGTATTTCCCAATATAATATTACACCCGGGATACGAGTTACTTAAGTATGTGTTATAAAATGTATGAAATTTTGTGGTGTTATGTGTTGTATCCGTCATCTACTTTAATTAACATAAGGAACATTATTCATTAACTAATCACATCTGCTTGTTTATCAACGGGCAGCTAAGGGAAAGGAAATCACAAACGCATGATGAATCAAAGGGAAGTAGAAGGCGAAACCACTCTCCATTGGAGCTCAAGTTGGGTTATCAACATGGTCGCTATGTAATTGTGTAATTAAGAACATGTTTGGTAAACTAATGAGTCTTGATTTTATAAAGTGGTTTCTATAATTGAAGGCTCACTCTTGCGAACTAAACTAATTGGTATATATATATGTATGCATTGTTGTTTAGTTCATCCATTTTACGTTACATATATGTAAAGTTTACAATGTGGATAATTTTAGGTTTCGGCCTTGTGTCAAATAAAAAATACTTTCAAAAATCTCATGTATCCAAAGTCTTTGGATTCCAAGGGCGTGACAATTTTTAAGAAAATAATTTTGTCAAATATCAACCAGAGCATGCCCTTTTACGTAAAAATGAATGGGAAAGATGATATTTTGATTGTTTGCTTGTATGTTGATGACTTGATCTTTACGGATAACAATCTAAGTTTGTTTGATGAGTTCAAAAAAGTAATGAGCCAAGAATTCGAAATGACTGATGTTGGTCTAATGTCATACTACCTTTGTATTGGAATGATACAAAGTAATAAAGGGATTTTTATTTCCCAAGAGGGGTATGCAACAAAAATTCTTAAAAAATTCAAGAGGGATAAGTGTAAACCTATAAACATGTCGATCGAGTGTAGAACAAAATAATCCAAGTTCAGGGAAGAAGAAAAGGTAGATCCGATATTTTTCAAGAGTCTAGTCGGAAACTTGAGATACTTGACTTGTATAAGGCTCGATATTCTTTTTGGAATCGGACTCATTAGTCGATGATTACTGTATAAACTTGTATAAATAAGAGTCGTAATTATGAATAATAACTGAATTTATTAGGCATCCGATGTACATTTTGCATTTTATTTCAATGTTATAGGTTTTGCGTGCATTTCAAGAAATCAGTATCCAGTAGGCTAAGATAACTACTGTTGGGATTTGTCGAGGATTTCACGACCATAGAAGTCATTCAGATGTTGAAATTCGAAGAACAAACGCATACAATTCGAGAAAATGCATAATTATTGAAGCAAAGCAAGTTGTCAAGACTCTTGCTTGTATCACACATACCCTAACCAAACCACTCTAACTAGTCCTAATCTTGGTTCAACTTTGCCTAACAAGAGAACTTAAGTCACATGTGAAAATTAGAAGATAATGATTAAAAGTTGGTAATTATAACCAACTTTGCACTTAACTTCACCCCTAACCTTCACACTACATCTAAAAAGCCTATCCTCTTTTTGTTGATTAGGTTTGGAATAATTATTAAAAGATGGTGATTATCACTAACTTTACACTCAACTAAGAAAGACCACCACAAGTCTTGAAGCATTTTGGAGGAGAACTCAATCGATAGTTTTTGTTCTTCCTCTTCTTCTTTTTCTCTCCTTCTCTCTACATTCAATTATTTTATTTTATTTTTCTTTTTATTGTTAGATTTGGTTGAAGAAGAAGAAGAAGAAGTGATCAGGTAGTATTATAATAGCATTTTGGGTGAAGAATTGTTGTCTACAAAAGTTGTAATTTTATTTACGAATCATTAAGGTTGTAAGTATTGCTTTCTTCCAAATTAAGTTGTTTAAATTTCATGTATAGTTGTTGTTTATATTAATTAGAATTTTTATCATAATTGTTGTTTAGATTAATTGCGATATTTATAGTTAAGTGCTTTACTTTTCATGCTCATATGTATAAGTTTAATAATATGTTATGCTAGTTTCTATCTTATCTAGGAGATGAAAATAGATTAGTCGAAACCCCTGAATACCCTAATTGATGATAACAATTTTTATAAATCTTAATCCGAAAAATTGAATTTGTCTAGAAAATCTAGGATTTTTCAAACCTATTGGAAGTAAATTTGAAATCATCTAAACGTGGTTATGGAGATTGATAACTTGTTGATGGCACACTAGGTAGAAGTAAACTGGATAATAAATATCAGTGATTTTCTAATCAAATTTAACCGGAACTCGACTTTAAGGGTAATTCGGGGCTGAAATTAACCTATCAAATTCCCCAACATAGGCAAGACTTTTATCATTATTATTATCGTTTTTATTTACTTATTCAAAAAAATTAGTGTAGCCAAAACCTCTCCCGAATCGGGAAAATCCACAAAACAATTAGGAGTAGTTTTAAAGTACTTCAACTATTAATTAAAAAAATGAATTTTGAAGATAGGATTGCACGATTCAGACCTCATTAGGATTTCAACTATGCATAGAAATCCTTGAAAGATTCTATACTCGTTATTCTTACATAGAAAACTACGACAGTACCTTAGTACACTTGCCATATAAAAATCTGCATGTTTTTTGTTTAGCCAGTCGATACATAGAAGCTACTTCAACATCACACATGAAGACCACAAAAATAATCCTCTGCTATATTAAAACTACAATTGATTTTGGATTACTTTATTCATATTCTCATGATTTCAAGTTAAGTAGATATAACGATAGTGATTGGGCCAGTGATATTGATGATCGAAAATGCACTAGTGGATTTTTTTTATACATGGGTGATGTCTTTCACTCGGAGTTCGAAGAAGCAACTAATAGTTTTACTTTCCACTTGTGAAGCCGAATATGTTGCAGCTACTTCTTGTATTTGGCTTGCTATTTGGCTAAGGAACTTGTTAAAAGAATTAAACATTCAACCAGACAAAGCGATGAAGATATTGTGGATAATAAGTCCGCCATATCACTAGCTAAAATTTTCGTATTTCATGATTGGAGCAAGCATTTTGATACACGCTATTACTAAATTCTGGAATGCATTGGAAGAAAAGAAGTACAAGTGAAGTACACTCGATCGCAAACCAAGTTGTGGATATTCTCACGAAGTTACTTACACATGTACACTTTCGAAGGTTGAGAACTTTGCTCGGTATAAGGAGATCAAGTTTAAGTGGGGAATATTAAAGAGTATACTTGATTTTATCCCAAATAATAATGGGTCAATAAGAATAGCTAATTGAGGTCATGTTTAATATTATATCTTAAGCCCATATAAAGAAAACTAAATGTAGAAGTCTCTAAGTCTATAAGCCTTCTAGAATATGCGCAGAAGTTGTCTTAAGGGCATATAAAAGCTCTCTAGAAGTTGCTAGTTGTTTATTGTAATCAAATATATAACTAGATCTTTCCACAAACACCTATAAATAGGTGTGATATAAACTCATTTTATCAAGTCAAAAAATTTTCGATAATTATAATAAAAAAAATTTCTCTCTCTAAATTTTACTATATTCTTCCACTTAAATATATAGCCTACTCATAAAATTCTCATCCTCCAAATACTATTAGCCAAATATTTGCAACAGTTTTCAAAAATTTATCTGGTACACGTAGGTTTGTAATTGTGGTCGGATGGTAGTGGCAAATCTAAGATTTTTGGGTAGGGAGCTAGCTCCACTTGAGTTAACGGATCTTAAATTTTTAATTTTCCTATAGATATTATGAAAAAATTACAGAGGTCGAAGGAGGTCGTGGTTCTTCCCCACCCCATCTCGGTCCAGGTGGAGTCATAGTAGTCTGCCTACGACTAGAGGTTTTGAATATCATTCGACTAGGTGGAGTCATAGTAGGCTAACTTTCTATTCTTGTTAAGACATTTTAATTCTGTAGCTGTGTAGCTGGATTTAGTTATTTAAATTGTTATTTGATTTTGAGATATTGGTTAATAACGAGACTGATCTTGATCCAGAGATGGAAACTTTTGAGTTGTTAAGATATCTGTTGATTTGTTTATTCATGGAAATTTGAGTTTCATTTCCTCAATTTATGGGATGTGGCTGAATGTATGTGATATATGTTGTAAGAATGATTTAATAGTATTGTTACAAATTTTAATTCTTTAATGATAATATTAATGGGCATTATGTTTTGAACGATAGAACAAAATATAAACATTTATCAAATAGAAAAATTCATTTATAATAATGAAAAATAAGTTATATGAGAGTACTCCCTCCATCCATAATAATAGATAAATTTTCATTTCTTGGACATCCAACAAAATTTAGTATTTCTTATTTTAGTAAATTCAATTAATGCACAATTAAATGAATTGATATTTGTATTCTTCGTATAATTATTAAGGATAAGAATAAAACAAAAAAATTATAGTTTATATTTGATCATATGTAATTAATTCAAATTTTGAATTATTATTATTTTTTATTTAAAATTTATATTATTTAACCGTGTTAATTATTTGTTGAGGAAACAATTACTAATTATGTAGTCACACCCATTACGAATCGAAAATAACTTATCACTCTGGCGTCGTAAAAGTAGATGGCCAACCGTATTTAATTAGGGTTAGTTTCTCTCTCTTCCAAATCCTTCCACAAGAGATTCGAGCAAATTGATGGCAAATCTTTCTATCATTGCTTATTGGAGCTTTTTCTACTGATGGGATAATTGTTTCTTATAATTACGTAATTGATACATCATTTTCTATAATTATTGATATGGTATATCTAATATAATTCGATATATCATATGGCGAATTATTCAAAAAAAATTAAATATTTCGTAAATTCTTATGGTGAGTTGTATAATTTTTATGTTATAATTTGTCAACATATATAACGAATTAGTGATAATATTTTAATACAATTCGCCAAATTATATGACGAATTAGTCTTTATCTGTGTTAGTGGTATTTGTTTAGAGCATTCAGTTCGCCAAGGCAATTGATGAATTGTATTGTAATTTTCTCACTAATTTGCCATATAATTTGGCGAATTGTATTAAAATATTATCACTAATTCGCCATATGTGTTGACGAATTATAACTCAAAAAATTAAGCAATTTACCATTAGAGTTAGTGAAATATTTAAATTTTTTTGAATAATTCGTCATACAATATAGAATTATATTAGGTATATCATATATATAATTATGGGAAATGATGTATGGGAAATAACTGTCCCATGAGTGTAAAAAACTCTTCGAATTGCCCCCAGTTGCCCTCGGGGGCTACACCCATGGCTCGATTCTTACCAGCCCCTCTGTAAAACCCTCGGTTAGTATGGCTAACGAGTAAAAACTCGCACCGTATTCCACGACATATAAGCAACACCCGTGAACTTGTAATGCTAAAAAATGGTACCGAACAACGAACAACTCACCTTGAGAAGTCCCATGCCAAAGAACTGAACCATCTCCCCGGTAGGAGCATGGCCTTTGAAAGGTCCCTCAAAGTAACCCCAATGCCTAAACTTGTAAGCAATCACGGGTGGGCCCGAGTGGACGCTTGTCACCTCCCATGCGAACCCGAGAGGAAAAGCGGATCGAAAGGCATCGTGTGAGGACTCCAATGTCGCTTCCTCTGCTCTGCAACAATTGAATTCTTCTGGTAAATAGTTCTTCAGCAGCGCATTGTAGCTCCCGAGCTCAAGCATTTCTTCACCCGATAGGCCCTCTCTTCCTGTTATATAACCATTTTCAGTAGCAGTTGCAAGACGAGAAGAATAGGCTAGCGAACTTGATAGTATTATTATTATTTTTTAATTTGGACAGTAATAATGCGCCAAAATTTTGATAAAAAATTTTCTGAAGCATTATGCTAAAATGGAAATTTGAAAATTCGGGGATCGTGGCCCGTGTCTAAACCTAGTCAGAACGTGATTTGCTAAAACTAAAGAGAGGGACGAAAAAGACATTTACACTACAAGAAATGGCAAAAGGCAACGAAAAAAACTGTCGAAAATCCCTAGCTAGTCGGTCAAAAAGGCAATGGGTAACAAACAGAAAATCTTCATCGAACTTTGCATCGTTATACTAGCGATGGATTCCAAAATGTGTCGAAGTGTCATGACAAACAAATTTGCCAAATCTTATCCTCCAACGTTGTTTCGGTTGACAAAAAGCCTAACCTGGTCAAGTGGCGACGAAACCTTTGTTGTTGACCGGTGCTAATTAGATGAAGTCGATAGACACTTGAATTTGTAGGCCCCCAAATTTATTTATTTACTTCACGCTTTGTGAATGTTGATTTCATTTAACCTTTTCTTAAGCAAAAAAAAAAAATCCGTAAAATCCTTAATGAA
>MKEJ01079112.1:0-12052 GCA_001753735.1 Embelia ribes | reverse complement strand
TTTTTTTTTTAACTGCTTTAGTTGTGGGTTATTTATACTTTTGCGGGTATATATAATGATTATTTATGAGAAAGAAAATTTCTGCTTATTTCCATAGCCTATTTTTTATTACTTCTGTTATGATTTTCATATAATAAGTGGCTACTTCTGCACGTATGTACAATCAAGATTTACAAGGAAGCAAAATTCTATTTATTTCCTTTGGTCATTTGATTTTACTTATTTTTTTATAGTTTATTTATAGATAAATGTGAAATGGGCTTATTTTTTCTAAGCTTTTACATTCCTTTGTAAAAGCATTTTGTTATGTTTTAACACTAAGATTCACACTAATTTGCACCGAGTTTTAATATATTATGCTAATGTACAATTTGAAAATTTTAAATAATTTAATTAATAAAAATAGAAAGGTACGCAAAATTTTACGTAAAAAATGATAAACAAAATAAAAGTAAACATGTATATATACAAAGGACATACATAGTCAAGGAAATAAATATAAAGTACACATTATCAAATAAGTAATCGGTATATTACAAATTTGCAACCAAAAAAAGATACATACCCTCACAGAAACTATATAAAAAGTAAACAATTTAAATTATGTAAATATATGAAGAAGATTTTTTGCTAATATCGTGCATTGTAACCAAATAATATAATTATTAGTATTAAAGAAAAAACTTTAATATAAACTTTGCATTTAATTACCGATTCAATAAAAAGTTTACAAGCAATTTTACGCGTACTCAAGAAAATAAAGGTTGCAAATATTCTATTTCTTTTAAATGTACGATTTTCATAATAAAAAATAATTAAAATTAAAAAGACAAAATAATGTCTATGTATAATAAGGAATGAAATTAATGTAACGCTAATGGAAAATAAAACACAAACAATGTATATAAAAATGTTCATTAACATTTCTGCCAAAAAACAAAATGTTTAATAATGCCAAAAAAAAAGTTGTGTATTTAAACCAAAATAATGTCTTTATTCATGTTTATTTTTAGTAATATTTTCATTTAAAACTATCGATTAAATAAAAAAGTACATCTAATTAAATGACTATTCAATATAATAAAAATGGTAAATATTTAATATTTTGGTACATGTTTATTCTATATTAAGAAAAATAAAAAAATAAATAGAAAAGAAAATTTCCTTCACAATAATTGCAAACACGACATCTTTTCCACTCCTTTTTGTTGGAGAACTCCTTCCCCCAAATCAACCATTACTCTGATCATTTCAGATTCCTAGTCTCTTAACGCCACATTCTGAGCAAAACTTTGAGGTCTCTCTCAAATATGGAGCTCCACATTCGTCACAAAATTTTGCTGGACTTGTCGGCTGAAACAAAACAAACAAATTTAGACAGATTAGAAATATGATAGTAGTTTCAATTGGGTAGAAAGAACAAAAACTTGCTTAATCTGTTAGAATGATGACTTAAAATTTTAGGCCCATGCAGAACGATGTCATCACTATACATTAAAATTATTGTGCCTTAGAAGAAGACCTTGACTGAAAGAAGTCATCATTAATCGCCACCTCGTAACCAAAACTACACAATCAGAACATAATTTTCATTTTCCCAAGGTAGGTTGTTCCTGCTTCCCCAGAGGTAAAATCTCGACGAACACAAATAAGTGAAAAGATTACACCAACGAAATGATATTTGCAAACACCATACCTTATTTTTCACAGTTGCTAACAAATTTAAAATTTCACCTCAAGAGCAGAACAATAGACACTTGGAATGGCCAATAAATAGGCAAAATATACGATGGTCTCAATCCAAATATTAATTCACCGAAAGCAGTTCGAGCAAGAAAGCACAAACGTTTAACACATGCAAAGTGTGAACCATTTGCGCACATTCAACAATACAAAATCTAGACATTGAACCTTTAATTTTAAGATGCTTACGGATACCACTTCCCCAGGTCAAACTGTATACAGAACCTGGAAATTTCTAAAATGTCTATTCCTATATATAATTTTTAAATAAATTTACCACTGCAACATGCAACTCACATATGGTACTTACTCCAACCATTTCTCGATCCACTTTGTTGGACACGGTGCCCAACATAACACGTTATAAATATATGCTAAGATGAAAAAACTCAATTGTGGGTCCCTATCCAAGTTCACCAATTCATATTCAGACACAAATATTTGCATCTGAAATATGCCAAAAAATAAAATAAATTAAAAGTCGGGAAATAAATTTTTTGTTAGCTTCTGTTTTCCGATAAGCGAGGAAAAGATTTATAATTGAAACAATGATAAAAGTTCCATAGAAGTTATTTACATCCAGAAACTCTTACCAGTACATGCAATCGCCCTCCCACAAGGCCTGGCAGAGAATGTAAGCAAGCCATATGCGGTGATATGGAAGAGGACGGATGGGCATGAGCAATGTCAGGCAAATGTGGAGACGAAGCAGACTGATGATTATGAGAAAAATGTGCTGCATGTTGAGTATGGTGAACAGAGTGCTGATTACTATGGTGCAAGGAATGATACTGGGGCTGATTTGGAATAGAATGCATATGGTGTTTGGATGCAGTTTGCAGCTGGCTTTGCGACTGCAAAAATGGACAAAATAAATGGTAAATTAAGATCTGTTACCACCAGAAGCATAAACAAGAGCATACAGCTTATTGAGCCAACCAACATAATAACATAGCTGAACATATTATTCAACTTTTCGGTCTCCAAACCCTTAGTGCAGTCAAAATCAACGATTATCAAGTAGAATCATTTTGGGGACCAACATAATTGAAAGTGTGAGATTCCTTGTTTTCTAAAATGGATAGGAAAATTGATATCAAAAGTGCAACCCACTTCTAAGTTGCAAAAACCTGTAATTGTTTGAGGTGAAGGTTCCAGATCACACTAGATGCTCAGGTAAGTGATGTACCAACTTCCTGATGGTATATTAACTCAATATTTTCGATCAGCTACCCCAATCAAAATCAAAACAACTTTTTTGTATGTAAAAGAAAGACATTATGTACCAGATCTGCCACAAAATATAAAGATAAGGGGAGTAAAGGCTGAACCCAGTGATAAGAGAAGATTTTTAACGATAGCAAAGGAAAAGTTAGATGCTTAAAATTAATTATGATATCGAAGGCTTGAGAAAATATGTTACTTCATTTGTGGAGCAGTATCCTTGGCCAGTAGCCATTGCAGGAGAATTATCCGCCCCAGTGAATGTCTATCAGTGAATTACAAGCAGATAATATGTTAGTTCCTATGTTCAACTGCAACAATAGTATGACACTATTACTAAACAAATGATAAATGCTTATTATAAGGTGTTTGCTTACTGGCAAACCAGGAATGCTGGTCAGGGAGTTTGATGAAATACGTCTGTATTTGTGTCTTGGGGAGTAAAACTTGTAGTCTTGAGCAGAGATGCCGACTTCACTTCTCCCTGTTAGTCGCTTAAACCTGCTTGTACCAGTGTGTGGTCATGCCAAGAACGAAAAAAGGGTATGTCAAGTTACATAAAATAAAATTTAGCACAAAAGTCAAAATTTTCTTCTCACCAATCTGCATCATCTACTGACATATTGGTTGGTTTTTCGACAATAGATAAGCCATTGACTACCACAAATCTAACCCGCTTCTCCTCTTGTACTACTAACTCTGGAAATCTTGTCCTTGTTTCAAGAGAAGTAGCCAACTCTCTTCTTTTAAATGTGTAAGTTCCTGTTGGCCATCATATTATAAGGAGTTCAGAAGCCAATTAACAAGGCCAAATGACACTGTTCCGATGAAGGGGGGAAATTGCATCATTAAATAGAACTAAGCAAATAGAATACTATCTTCAATAACATCATTCATACCCAATCATAGGAAGGCCCAAAAGAGGCTTATAAATAAAATATAATCTGCCAAATCTCCAAAGAACTTAGTAAAAGTTACAGGAAAAACAAGCAAGAGTTCATGCCAATCCGTCTCGCTAAATCAAGCTATAAGCCCAGCTTTTTTGCCTTTTAGCTTATAAGTTGTTCTGCAATGCTTTCAAGGTGTGCAAGTTTGAGTTTCTTGCCTAGAAAAGTAAGAACCTTTAAGCCACATAAATACAGCTTTTTTCATAGGTTCAAAACGTGTTTACTAAAACTTTTTCGTTTATTCTACAGAAAACAAAAACTTGTTGACTTTAGGTTTTTGTAGAATTAGATTTTTTTTTCCGAATTTTTTTAATCGACAGAAAAAGTTTTAGTAAACACGTTTTTGTTTTTGTTTTTGTTTTCTGTAGAATAAACGAAAATAAAAACTTAAAACTAAATGGAAAAAAAACATAGAAAATGGTAAATTGGGCATAACCAAATCAATTTCTGGCGCTGAAATCTAGAAAATAAAAATCAAGTTCACCAAATCCCTCTCCTTTCAGGATGTTTAGGGACTTGTTCCCCTTTTCCTCTCTTGGAAAATATATAAAGGGAAACAAACCCCTTATTTTTTGGTAGTTGAACAATTCCCTCAACAGGACAGAGGAGGAGCAGGCACACACATGCAGAATAAAGCATACAGGTTTCCAACTTTCCATGTTCAGATCTCCAAAAGCCAATCACAAAAGAAGATAAATCTCAGCACCTTTTCTAGGAAACTTCTTCGCAAGCCTTCTATATAAGCCACCAGCTGCTTCAAGAGCCACACCAATGGTCTTTCCACGAAATCCATTTAAGGATGATAATCGTACATTCACTTGATGGACCAAGGTTTCATACATATTAGCCACATACATCAAGGGCAAAACAAATCCTGCATCCCCTTCAAAATGGATGTTCCTGGTTTTCCTCTTGCTTAGCTTATCATGAGCAGACTGAGAAGTATAGTAAACCTCACAGTCTGATACTTCTATTACATGCGAAGTAATAAAATGATCCACAATAATCCCCATGAATTTTGCCCTTGAATTTTCAATTGGTGAAATATCTGCTACAAGTACAATAGATAATTAGTAAAGACAAACCACATCCACCCGCAATTCTTAATTGGTCTTTTGTTTTAACACTAAGAAAAATGTCATTTAACGACGGAAAGAAAGTTGATAAATAACGACGGATTTAATGATGGAACATAATAGAATATGAATAACGACAGATAAATGATGGAATAGCGACAGAAAAATAAACAACAAACAAATTTGTCGCAAAATATTGGCGGCAAAAAGCCCGTCATTTTAATGACGGAATTGTGACGGATTAACTAGAAATTTTAACAACAGAAAAAATTCCCAAAGTTATTTAGCGTACTCTTAACGACAGAAATTATCCATAGGAAAATTTGAGTTTTTTAAGTTAACAACGGATTAACAGAAAATTGTCCATCGTTGTATTGTCGTTTTTTTTTCATTTACCTCTTATTTTGAATTTTTTCAATTAAAAAACGACAGAATTGTAATTCCGTCGTTAAATTTCCATAGTTCATCCGTTGGTATCTTTTTTTATTTTCTCATTTACCACGCAACTTTTTTATTTCCCTCCAATTTAAAATTTTTTTAATTAAATAATGATGGAAGTGAAATTCCGTCGTTAAATTTCTATAGGCAATCCGTCGGTGTTTTGAGTGTATATATACACTCACACAAACAGAGTCCTAACTACAACCCCCTTTCAGACACCCCCCACCGCCGATCCTCACCATGCCGCCGAGCAGCCCCAGCCAGCACCTTCCCACAGGCCACCGCCCCTAGCCCTAACCCCCAGGCACCGCCCCTAACCTCCGCCGAGCCTTACCCTCCACTAACCTCTGCCCCCGCCAGCCCTAGCTCATCCGGCATCAGCCCTTCCCCCCGCCAGCTGATCTGATCCCCTCCAGATTTCATATACATACATACATATATATATATAGATATGTATATATGTCTATGTTTGTGTATGTGTGTGTGTGCGCGCGCGCGCACGTGTGTGTATCTATAATCTCTGTTTTGATAAATTTCATTATAGTTATAATTAGGTTTAGTTGTAATAACTTTGCGTATCTATATGGGTTAAATGTACCCTTGCATTATTGTTGTTTATTTTAGGGGTAAAATGTACCTCTCTTTGGATGAAATTATAGATATAGCAAGCAAGGTTGATTTCAGTTCAAGTATTGTTCTAAGTAATTATATACCAATGTTCAAGTATTGATGATTTTATACCTCACCTGCATACGCTACCAACTTCTTTCCAAAAATAGCTTCAAAACATGAATAACTTACATGAATTCTTGAACAAATATATCATACAAGCAGGAGTCTACGAAAAAACAATGAATCATCCCAATTTTGGCAACAAAATTAAGAATGAAATAGAAGGAATATTCTACAAGTTCATTCTTTATGAGATGAAATTGTATGGTGTCATTTGGTAGCCTTACATAGCTTACCTATCATGTAAGAGAGTACCACGAGTAACCAAACAAGCCTTCATGAATAGGGACTTTCTTGATATGGCTTAGTTCATTATTTTGGCAACAAACATTTCACATTATGAAAGCGCACATCAAAGACAAAAAAGACTGATTAAGAAAAATTAAACAAATATATCTACAATATATAGATATTTAGGAAGTAATAAAATAGTAGGAACAAGAGTTGTCCATTAATTCTAGATTTTCAGTCTCTTACTCGTGCCATCTATAAAGGAAATTAATCTCTTTTAATATTAAATCATGCCTAATAATATTTAAAGAAAATTTCAAAATAATGAGGGTGTTACAAAATTTGTAGTGGTTAAATGTGACCTCGTATGATTGTTGTTTATTCTATAAGGTAAATGTGCCCTTGTATCATTATCATATTTGTGCTGGTTAAATGTGCACAGATGGTTATTAGACGGGGCGGACATGAACAGTTCGCTGAGCGAGGACTTCCATTTATGACTCCTACTGATTCCAGTAGAAGCCAAGGCAGCGAGAGTCATGCCATTGGTCATAGTCTATCAGTCCAGGAGGACACGTTGGATGCCATCCTTGGCACAAAGGCAACGGATATTGGTCCATCATCTCCAATTAGACCACCTGCTACTGATTTTCCAGTTACAATTTATTTGTTTATTTAGTTTTAATTTTCGCATATCTTATATTCTTATTCATTAGTAATAAATCTTTGTGTATATCAGGATTTATCCATCTGGTAAGATATCTAATATGTTGCGGGAAAGTTTCAAGAATTGGATTGATGATAATGAGTCAAGCTGGAATAATGTAACGCCCTATTACAAAAACCTTTATATGAACCAGGTTAAGGTAAAAATATTTAATTAATATCTTTTTTTTATTTTTGTTATTATATTTTTATCCCATCATTTAAAATGTTTACATTTGTAACTTGCTGAAAGCATTCTATTGGGACAAAAATATCGACGGCCTCATTATGAGTACCCTTTACAGACTTGTTGCAATACGTTATTCCGACATATTGAGCCAATATAGAAAGAAGTTAAAAAAACAACCCTTAGTTATCAAGGAAGAAATTTGGAACTAGTGGATGGAAACATGGTCGATGGAAGCGTTCTTGAAAAAGTCGAAGATATGCTATGACAATCGGAATAGCGGTGAAGGCCTTCCCGACATACTGGCGTTTCCAGGAGTGCTTATGCCCACGTACAGAAAATGACAAATAAAAATTATTTGATTATTTTTATTATATTTATAAAGATAAATATTTAATTCACCAATTTTATTGTACATAAAGACGATTTGGCTAAAAACTGCTTGAATTATTAGAGTTGAGACCGCAAATTCGGGATGAATCCTGTCTAACCGAGTTTTTTCTGGTTTGAGCTCAACTTAATTGATTGATAAAAGCACAAGTTGAAGCCTTAAATTTGATCCCTATCTCGGGTTGCAGGAGATTTTCTTGAACTCTAGCATGTTCACATTTTGTGCAATTCGGAATTATGAACAATAGTTAATTTGTCAAATGCACATATCACTTTTTTCCAAGACATAAGCTACCCACAGGAACATACAAATTTCATGTCATGATTTGTGTGTTAGTAGGATTTATAAGAAGACGATAAAGGTCCCATGCTAGTTGAATGGCTCGTGAAGAACTTGTTTCACTATGGGCATTGTAAATAGTTTAGTCAAACTAGAACCTTCTCAAACTAACTAGCTTTTAAATAAAGCTTACTTTAATTTGATGCACCCTCATTAAACTTATTAACTTTCTCTATACGTAATTAAGCCTCGAAAGCCTACGAAAGGCTGTTTCAAATAACAATTTTGTGGTTATAAACGTGGTATGCCTAATAACTTAGGCGGAAGTAAATGAACCCTATAAAAAGTTTAAATTAAAGCCTAGATTGCGGCAACTTCATTAACGTTTTAAGTACTTGTTTTTCTCATTTCATAGGGTAGACTAATATAAGTGTATTTAAATAACTAGATTATATATATAAAGTTTATAGACTGTGATACTGACAGTTCTAAATGGGACAGAATTATATGTCATCTTCAAGTTATTTGTCAAAGATGAGATAATAAATTTGGTTAGCCTAACAAGCTGCTGCATGGATAGGCATACATAAAATTTGGCTTAATATATTATAAGTCGTAAAATTGACTATAAATTAGGTCATTTAAGTAAATAAAAATTGTATCAGCTATTATATATGGTCCCCATAACGTATCATACGTGAGAAATTTTAAATGACGGTTGAATATTTTCCTCATTGATTCTTTTACTTTGAATATTTGACTAACCATGCTATATTTTCCAAAAGGTAGGTTTTTAATCAATAACATAATTAATCTTAAAGACTAATTAGCTAAGAAGACTACAGCTTAATAATAGAGCAAGGAATTTGTTTCAATTTTCAACTTAGAAAACAATGCTATTTAGCCTTTCTTAGTTACAAGCCAACTGCTAATTAGAGTTTCATTTTGAAAAGTTTGGTTCATATTAGGTTCGTGGATGTAGATTCCTAATTTCCTAGACCAAAATCTTTAGGTCATAAAGGTTTTTGTGGAGGAATTTTGAAGATAAATCTCCAAAACAATAGCTAAAGTCAGATTAACGAACTCATTTCTTATTTCATAGATCTCGGAGAATACAGAACTTTGTCAACTAACGCGTCGTTTGATCCTTACAAGCAAACCCTAATTAGTTTAACTTAATTAAAAAACATATACATCCTCATCAATTATTGTCCGTGTGCCAATCGTTTTTGAGGGGGCCGTACATTCCAACTTATATTTTTGTTTAAACTGAGCAAGCAAAGTGTCGCATTTTTCTCACAGAATCATCTTTAATATCTCCAACTCCGATATACTTAGTGATATTAAAATATTGGAGTAGGTCTCATAGATGAATTGAACAAGTTCTTTCTCATCATGCATGTCAACAAAGCTTATAGTGTTCTTGATTGAGAATTAACTCAGATTCAGAGCCTACACTAAAACCGACCCCCATCTAAAAATTGTACATATATGAAAATATGTCGGATCATATTCATGTCTCTACATTCCACGGCAACCTATTTTAATTTTCCAAGAACCAACCGCCCTGTACCAAAGTTAAACATTAGGGACGAAAGATAGATAGGGGCCATTGCCTGAGCTATTTTTCTCAAATTTATTTCATAGCAGGGAGATGACCTTTTCCATTGCTAATAAAGCATTCACATCAACCTTTCTTATTTAATTTTTACATTTTGATTTCTGGAAATTCATTTCTCTTAATAGAAATCTATATGCAAGAAATTGCCCAAACCAATCTTTCTATAGAATTTTGTAAAAAAATAATTGAATAATTATATATGTATATATATATTAAAATAAATCATAAAGAAAATATGTTTTCGCTAATCTTATTTTGGAGGACAAAACTATTTTTTAATAGATAAATTTTGAATAATAGATTTTGCTATTGAAAAATCTACTGTAACATTTCTATAAATTTTTCTAGAAGTTCAAAAAATAAAACGACTCATCTGGGACATTATCATCCAAGATTTCTCATTTGAGAAATCAAACGAGAGAACTTGAGGTTATAGAAAGACTTGAATTTGCTAACAAGGTCTCCATAATAATCTAAAGAATACAACGTAATTATTTATACACTAATCAGTTGTGATTCAATGGGATGTATGAATGTAATTTAAATTGTGTGTGAAATTTAATAAAAAAAAAATTGAATGGCTTTTGGCTCAAAAACCCCGTGCAGACAAAGTGAATACAAAGTTTTTCTAATCAATCAGGGCCTTATGAGTTATTTAGGAATCGTTGGAAAAAAACATTTATTGAAAGAATAATTTTTTTCGTTTGTGGGGAATTATTTCTTTTTAAAAATGGAAACGATCATCTCCTCTCATAGCCTATCATGGTTTGAGAAAGCCTATGATTAATAAGTAATTCTTTTGCTGTCTTAAAAAATTATATCGTTCAAGGTATAAAAATAGTAAAATTATATTTTGTAGTTGAAAACATTTATGATTAACTGGAAAGCACACATGCTGATTAGTTTGGAGAGTTCCATAGCAACCAACCCAAAGCACTAACGGCACGATCACGGATACGGGAAACCAAGTTCATTTGAACTATATAAGAAGTTATATATAGTTTTTTCAGTGGACCAGCTAAGAGCGGAATATATACTTTTTAATTTTTTATCGATATTTCGAAAGAATTTTAAGAATCGGGGGATTGTGGGCCCTCCCTGTACCTTCCTCCGTCCATCTGAGATCCAACCGAAAGGAAAAACTGACCACCTATAGACTTATTTCTCATTAATCTCCTTGCAAGTTTTGTGTTTATTGTACATAATAAATGTAACCCCCCGCTATTCCAAATAATATAAATATGTACAACATATCCAAATAGTAGTATGGAATAATTAAATACAATAACAAAAGGCATTATTATCATGTTTTATGCTTGTATAACATATGAATATAAATACAAATCTCTTGGTCAAAGGCCTATAACTGTCTGGAAAATAAGGTACAATTACAATAACTAATGAGAGGGGTGATGACCATTCTCGAATGAGCTTCAACATGCCCTAACTCTAAGTCCTGGATTCTCAGCTCATATTTCTGCATGATAGTGAAGAAAACAACCAAGCAGATACGATCAAAATGATATCCAATTTACTGATAAAAATATAATACAACAATGTCGTAGCATGAGTGAAACATGTTATCTCATCAGCTATCACTAGTGGAGAAAATGCTTTCTACGTCATGATTTAAAATTGGTTTCATATTAACTGATGTCAAAAACGAGACGTTGACATTTTTTCAAAATAAAGGCAATATTTTTAACATCGGTTAAACCTTTATCTGATATGGATAACTTATAACATCGGTTCAAATTTTAACCGATGTTATAAGTTTTTAACATCGGTTGGAAGTTAAACCGATGACAAAAGTGGACACTTTTAACATCAGGTCAAATTGTAACCAATGTGGAATACATTTAATATTGGTTGGATATTAAACCGATGTTGAAAGTTTAATTTAATTACAGTCGTAGCATCCTTTCTTCTTCCCTCCTTTTCGCCTTCTGTCTCTTAAACCCGTCAAGCCGGACCTCCGCCTCCGAGAAGCTACTTTTTTGGTCTTTTTATGCTCTATTTTTTATAGCACTAGCTCGATTCTACTTCTACTCAATCTCACTTTCTCTATCTACAGTGGATCGGATACCTCAGGGGAACCCCATCCTCATCCCAACTTCATCTTCTCCCCCTCATAAAGGTATGCTTGGCTTCCACACAATTTATAGATATATAATATATATATATATGTATGTATGTATGTATGCATCTCTATTTAGATACTTTGTTCTTTCTGTGTTTCTAAAATTTAGGAACTTGAGATTTAGAATTTATTAAGAGTGTTTGTTTAAGGGTTACATTATTTTATGAACTCAATTATTGTAAATATTTGTTGAGCAAATTTAGAGACAAATGAGTGTGTTAACTTATTTATAGCACTAACAAAATGAAAAAATATGAAGTTACGCTAATTAGAAATTATATTTTTTTCTCTATTTAATTTATATTTCATTTTATGTTAATAAAACTTTTCAAAAA
>MKEJ01079101.1:0-12015 GCA_001753735.1 Embelia ribes | reverse complement strand
CAAGTCATAATTTATCCTACAAAGCAGGAAAAGAGTCAAATCCTAACATCACCTTATCCGAAAAAGAAAGACTAGCTAACATGCATGCTAGACTAGTCTAAACCTTGTGAGTATAAGGAAAAGAAGGTAATTCTTCCCCCTAATAAACACATCCACATCCAAAGCAGTTTTCATCAAAACCTGACTCCGTTCACAATCAATAACGGTATGAAGGTGCGACAACCAGTCAATGCCGATAATGATATCAAAACCTAGCATTCCAAACACAACAAAATCAGATGCAAAGATATGATTAGCAATAAAAGCTTACACCCCTGACACACACTACCGATATGAAACACTTTTTCCAATTGGGTACATGCAAAAATGAAAGAACATGAGGTACCTATCTCAAAATACTTATGTGCCCAAGTAGAAAACAAAGATAGTATACCTTATACTATCGAAGGCTCGATTACGTCTAATACCTGCGGTATAGTATAAGCATGATCCTACGTGTCTAGCCTTGCTGATATATACTATGAGAACCACCACTACTACCACAAGATGGTCTTGCACCCTGAGCAAAAGGAAAAGAAGGTAGAGGAATATACGGCTACCTCGCAACAAAAGAAGGAGTAGACCCATGAGAATCACTCAGAGTTGCAAAACCCTCCAGACACTACAATTGCATGTACCCTCTATCACCATACTTCTTACATACCACCATCGAACACATAGACTGTTTATGCCCCTCTGCACTATAGATGTGACATATAGCATGTCTAGCACACTCCCAAGCAAGATGGCCATATCGGCCACAACGAAAGCAACCCGAACTATAAATAGTCAGGTTGGAAGAAGTAAAAAGGGCAAGCTGAGATTACCTACCACGAAAAGGAAAAGAGAAAGCATCATTGGATCTCTTTCGACCCCTATTTATACCAAAACTCAAACTACCCCCACCACCAATACTAATACTGCCTCCCCTACCACTGTGACTTCCCATGACTATACTTGCATCCTGAACATATTTTAAACCGAAGGAATGGCCCGAAGGTCGAGAAGAATGAGCCTCTATAATTTGTTGTTTCTTAAGCAAACTTTCTTCCACCTTTATTACCGTGCTCATACAACTCTCATACAATTTATGAAGTCTTAAAACCACTATGCTCTTGATAGCATGGCAAAGGCCACTCTCAAACCTATGCATACGTAACATATAGCAAGTTAGGCTAGTGAACGCCCGCTGATACTGCTATACTGTCGAGGTTTTTTGAACCAAATTCACGAACTCAATCCTCTTTCTCTCCCGAAGAGTATCAAGAAAGAACTCCTTAAGGAACGAGCTCCAAAATGCCTATCACATTATACCACTTTGGCCATGCACTTCCTCATGGCCTTTCCACCATTAAGTCACTTCCATATATAAATAGAAAGACATCGTAACCATCCTCATATCATTATCTTGCATTTAGAGCATCTTGAAAATTTTCTCCACTCTCATTATCCAATGCTTTGCCAATATTACCTCCCTATCGCCTATGAATGTCGAAGGATTCATATGCCTGAAATGCATCTGAGCCTCCGAGGCTTTCATCTTGGTACTCGGCTCACTCTCCCCATGTGTACTCCACACAAGTTCCGGAACACTTCCTCCATCATAGGAAGTATGTTAGAAGACTCCGACGGAAGTCCCCCAATATGGACACCACCTTCAGTTGAACACGTGGTAGAACACGAGGAAACCTCTTACTCTCTTCCATCCATGCTCAATTCACCAACATCCTCCAAATCCAGAATACCTTTCGCCGCCCTTATCTTGGCTTCACAAACCTAAGTAAGTATCGCTTCTACATCATCCACACGGTCTACCAGTTCTACCACCACGGTCACCACATCGTCCGCCACCACTTCGTCTACCACCACCTTGAGCCGTGAAGTTAGTAATGACTTTTCAAAATCTTTACATCATAAACAACAAGAATTAAAACATAAGTTCAAGTCACTAATGTCTTACTCTATACTAATGAAACACAACACCTTCACATGAAAAATCCTTATGAACTACAACACATTACTCATGCAACATACTACCACACACACCGCTAATACACAACATCATACCCAACAAATAAACCTCACAGCTACACTCTTGACCTTATCTTAAACTCCACCCGCTCTGATACCAATATGGCATGCCCTGAATCTCGAAGATCCGGGGAGTGAGGGTTTTCCCTCTTTAAAAAAAAAGGAAAAGAAAAATATATAGTTTTAAGAAAAAAAAGGAATGGGAAACCATGCTACATCGCCACATTCTCCACCACACATCTACAACATTTACATCAGAGTATACAGAAATAAAATATGCATATAGGCTATTATAGTATATAATAACAATAATATGATAAAATGTATACGACTTGTTAACAACTTATTAACAAGAGACATGTTTGACAAAAAAAAAAGTACATATTGTACTTTGTTCTAGCCTAAATACAAAATGCCCGGCAATAATAAGATATCATATGCAAAAGGTACAACAACACTAAAGTCTCAAAGAATACATCAACATGAATGAGTCTAAACCAAAAATATGACAAAAATAAATCTTCATATGCATATCTACAATACTGTATGTCCGAGCACCTCTCAAGGACGATCCTCACTCGCCTGAACACATGCACCATATTAGATAACAAAAAGATATGAAAAAGAGGTGTACAAGTTAGATTGATAAATAACACAATAAAATAGATGTTATCCGATGCATCAAATATGTAAAAGTAATCTAATCATAACCAAGTACGTATGCAATGCAGTATCAACACAATGCAACCCCCCTCCCCCAATACACATACACACCCCACACTACATTACCACACCCCACACAACACAAGTAAAGTGCTACATCATAGACCCTCACTATGATCCACCAACCATAGTGTGATGCAATCAAGCCTTCAATAATCTGCCACCTACGGTGTGACATAATTATTGGTGATCCCTGCACAGATTTTTTTACTTTCACGGTAAGGTGCTGAGCCTTCTCTTTAATTTATTTTCACCACACAAAATGGTCGACACTTGTCCTGAAAAGAAATGTAAAAAGACTCAAACCCATATAAATGCAACTCATGCATTAAGTTCTTGAAAACTCCACATTTTTAATCACATCACTATCAAAACCCCATATTTTCCCCACATAAAAAGCATTACTTTTATCCATGTTAAAAGATCACCAACACTTTGTATCTCTTCATAAAGTTTTGCTTTTATAAAACTTCATATTAAAACATTTTCGACTTCATATTTATTCCGAAAATCCCACATTATCATTTCCTTTTTGAAACAAACAACACTTTCACAAATTTCATGAATGCTCCACACAATAGCTTGAATACTCCACATAGTATCATGAATGCTACACATATGCATATTATTGATAAACTACACATAAAAATAATAACATAAGAAGCAATATAACAAGCATAAACCAAACATGAAACCAAAACATGTTACACCTATCGAGGCATCACACATAATCAAGATTAAGTTATTATTTTATAGTCTACTCATATTTTAATCCATGATATAAGACCCCAAAGACACCAAAAGAGAAAAGCTTCAAATGAGCCTCCACTTCACCCCCACGATTTGATCTAGCAAACGAATTCAGATCGTCACAAACCTAGATATAAAGACGATCTACACAAGATGAAAAACAAGAATAACAACTTTATTTTGGCGTGCCTTAAAGGCACCAAAAATGGTACAACAAGAACAAACGAGACAAGAGACGAGAATTCCTCAAAATGAAGCTTCCGCAACAAGGACGCCAAATATCTAAAAAAAATTGACGTACGAACCACCGAGTTAGATAAAATGAAGCTGAGAAGTTTCTAACCCCTATTTCACCACTCACCACATTCTCTCACTCTAACTCTCCTTTTTTGCTGAAATAATGGAGAAAAATGGAGTCAAACGAGCTTTAAAGTTAAAAAGTAGTGGGGTGCATGCTGTATGTCATGTCCGACAATCCTGAGTTGCCTGTCCGATGGCTGTCCAATGGCGGAAAACCCATCAAACACCCTCCGGAAATAGGGGAAATACTTTGAAAATTTTTCAATTTTCGGCCAAAAACACAATCCTTGGAATGAGATGTCTAATGGCCTGTCCGGCGGCTCACACCCATCGGACATCCTCAGGACACTCAGTTTTCAACCAACAATAATAGACTTTTAGCCCTTTACTTTCTACACATAAACATACAAACATACAACATACTAACATACTATACTTATGCATACTAAAATGTATAATATGCAATCAATTAATAACATAAATACATCCTCCACATTAATGCAAATAAAATGCATAACATACCACACATACACTTCACCTCCACATATATACTCCACGCATACTCCACATAAACTTCACATATTATGCCACATTATAATCTAAATGTAACATATAAATATCACCACTTAAAATAAATAATAACATTATTTATTAAAAGCAAAATTAACTCGGAATTTCTAGTTCGTTACATTACTCATTCCCTGGCTATGGGTAATATCCGGTGACAAAGGGTGAATGTGTTCAAGAGCAAGAAGCTAACTAAAAACTAGAACAGAATTGATGATTGAGATTTTTAGTACTTCAATGATAAGCGTAATTTCGTTATATCATAATAAATTTGGTATACTAAGTGTTTTTTTTTTAATTAAAAAAAACACGAACGAATTTTATTTCACTAAGACCAAGTCAGAATTACAATCAATCAGAATCACCAACTACAACGACAAAAATACATAAAAATTATTTGTATCAAAAACTGGGCATACCCATTCGATCTACATGAAATGCAACGTAAGCCAAAGAAAATAATTCTCGAGCTTCAAAATAAGTTACCGAAACGCCAGAGGCCCTTACCTTAGCCAAACAATCTGCAAAATTATTTTGCTCTCTGTAACCAGAGTCGTTCCTAAAATTTGGAATGTCTTGTACAAAATTGAAAAGAGTATCTCATTTCCATTTATTTCACTAACGCATATATTTTTCAAATAATCTCACATATAAGCGTGAGGTGTGAACCCTAATTATAAAGCCGAGATTGAGAGATTGAAAGAGAAAAGAGATTTTTGGAGTATGTAGAATGGAATAAGATTGTCAAAAATAGAAAAATAAAGGAGAGAATAAGAGTCTGAACATACAAAGTAGAAGTTTTTCTAATATAAAAGTATTGATAACTAATAAATTAGGGTTTTAAAAACTAACCATAGAAAAAAATTCATAATTTAAGAGTCAATTGCATTTTTTTTATAGGCTAATTGTACATATTTTATTTTTTTATGGATTTTAAGTATTTAAACTAAAATTATTTTTTATAAAATATTGAAATACAATAATTTTACTATTTTAAATATAATTTATAATTTTTTAATAATTTAATTTTATACTCTTTAACATAATTTGTTTTTGTAAATTACTGATAAGTTTGCTCTTATAATTCTTGGGCACTGTTCGATCGCACTTCTCGCACGCCCTTAGAGACGCCCTGTCTATAAACATGATTTAAATCTGAACAAACCCATTCCACTGGCTGAATAATTTCTTCCCAGATGTCCAAGAAATAAATCGGAACAGCAGAAACCATAATCCACCAGTTCACAACTACTTTAGAATCAGATTCAATAAACACATCATATAAACCCAAGGCAAAACAAATAAGCAAACCAGATTGCCAAGTTTTCACTGCTGCTAGAGTATTTGTGCCACAAGCAAACATCATATTACCATTCCAGTCTCTTAAAGCTCCTCCACAACCAGTATCACCAGGGTTTCCCATTGAGGAACCAACAATATTCAGCTTGATTTCTACCAGAGGGAGGACAAAACCATTTTACAAAAAAAAGACTTAAAAACTAAACAAGGGAGGACATCGATATTCAGAACATTCAGGGGGGAGATTGGTACGCTAAGTTGATTCAGGGGGTTGACTGTTGCAAACAATCAAACCTTGGGGAGGTTAACCATAATTTTAGCCGAATTGAATCTAGGTGTAATAAATACAAACATGCGGTGGTGACGCATATCCAAAATTATTAGGGTATTAGGAGCAATTTATCCTATATATAAATGAGTACTCACTCCAAAATTTCTGATAGATTTCCTTCTAATTTTTTCTTGTCCAAATTATAGTGCACATTCTAAATTTAAAAAGAAGTTGTAATGAATTTTTTACTCATATTCCTTCACGTAACAGTCATTTTTACCAATAAAAACAAAATTTTCCTATTCCAATGAAAGGTATATTAATTAAGAAAGAAAAGAAAAGACTAAATTTTTACATCAATTCCATTTTTTATGCTTTTTTAATCTGCATGAAAATTAAATTAATATATCAAATAAAGACAGAGGGAGTGTCAAATTGAATTGTTGATTAAGCTAGCCAGAACGAGGTCGTAATCAGTTCAAAATTCTTTCTTATAAAATTTGTGGTCTTAGATATCTTATGATGACTAATGTATCAAAAAACATTAATAGTGTTAAGAAATAAAAGAGAAAATTCATTTTTATGCCATTGCAGAGTTGATACATTTTTTTTTATATATATAATGATACTGTGCAATGTAGATAAGGAAAGAAATAATTGCAACTAATCAAATCACCCTAACTATTCATATGAATGAAATCATATATATTCCCAATCTTCGGAATCTGATAAATACTAGCCATCAAGATGGAAATGAAGGGATCGGAATATCCATCTTGAATATGAAAATCTTCTTTCTTATAATTTGAAGTTTTTCGTATCTCTGCTTTGAAAATTTAAAAAATCTTCCCCTTATGTGCAACTTTATATGCTCACCAAACTTGAGAATCACTGCATCTTGTTCATTTTGAATATAAAAGCCTTCTATTTTGTAATTTGAACTTTTCGAATATCTGCTTTGAAAGCTTCTGCAGTCTTCACCTCACGTGCAACCTAATATGCATGCCCAATTTGAGTTTGAGAATCACGGCATCTTATCTTTGCTTCTTAAAGGTTTTTTTATTATTATTATTATTGAATCGCTAGCAATAACAGTAATTCCTGCATTGCTAAATAATCCAATTACCAAAAAAATTAATTGGAGGTTCTAATTATTGGAGCTCCCCTACTCCTTGTTGTATATCCGTATTTGATGCAAAGGTAAATTTACACTTTGGCCTTATTGGGTTTTAGAAAATTACAAAATATCCTTAAGATCTCTGAAACTTCATTATCTTTCAAAAGATTTAAATGTTCATAACACTTTAATCCTGAAACTCTATAAGTAAATCTCTCTTTCTGAACTATTTCAACTTGAAAATTTTGAACTAACTCATAACTCTTTCTCAAGAATAAATTATTAATAATGTTTAGAAATAATATGAGAAGAGCAAAATACAATCACTCAAAGAATTTGAAAATAGTAGTATTTTTTTAGCTTGAACTATCTTTTGCTTGTGTAGGATTAGATATTATAGCAAGATGTTGTGTATAACCCTCTCTTGATCATGTATTTTTGGCCTTTGGGTTGTCCAATACATTTACAATATGTTATTTACAAAAATGGAAACAAAACTTTTGAAAAATCTTACCGTTGCAACCAAAACTAAGGTCCATTGTCGAAAGGACTTCATTGTGTCGACACCCTCCTCAAGGTGTCGTCACACTTAATGCTCCTGATAAACTTGCTCTGTGATCTCCCCAAAATTGATCATTTTTGCTTGTTTTTTACTTGTTCATGCTTCTATACTTTTGATCTAGCTTAATGCCATCAATCAAACTTATTAGTATACAAAATTGAGCACTTAATTAAGTTAATTATTTTTTGTATCATCAAAATATATATATTTAAAATATTTTGGGTCAACATTAGAAAATGAAATTACTTTATATAATTGTATTTAAAAATAAATAGTGAGGGGTTATATTCGAAAAATATGATTTTCTTTTTTAAAATTTTCAATTATTAGTTTGAAAACAAATAAAATAAGGCAATGTAATGAGGAATTATATGTTCTTCCCAAATATAAGTCAAGTTTTAATTATGACTTGAAAAAAGTGTAAGTTCAGATACGTCAAGAGATATTATGATATTTAGATACCTTTAGGGATATTATGATATTTAGAAACATCTGAGGGGGAGAGTGTAATTACTCTTGACTCAAACATGTGAAACTTGAACTAAGTGATTTAAATAATTATTTTTTATTTAGTGCCTATGGAAAAAACCGGTGCTCGGTCATTGAGAGGGGTTGATGATCTTGTACCTCCACGTTGAAAAATAAAGTAACCAATTCTGAGAAAAACTAATACTAATAGCTCGTGAGCTCTAAGTTAATAGCCTATAGAAGATCTTCGGCCAAAGAACCCAGGTCAATCTTTTTTTTTTTTTCCTAGAAAACACAAAAACAACTTGGTTTCGCAACTGGATTAGTTAAAAAATACTATATTCAGTTTTATTGCAAATGAATTTTTGGTTTGTGGATAATGTAGTGAGAGAGAGATGAAGAATGTAGGAGATGATATTTGAATATTGATAGAGAATAATGGTGAATATTGATTGAGAGTAATATATGAATATAAATGAAGGTAATGAAAGTGAAAAGCGCAAAGTTGAAGATGAAAGACGTTGAAGATGGTGAAGATGAAGTGAATGAGAGGAAAAAGAGTATTTTTAGTAATTGACATTGTGATGCGCCAATGCTTTTGTATTACCAATGGAAAAAGATATATATATATATTATCCATTTTGTTTGTTGTTTCTTTGAAATAAAATAATTTTTAATAGTACAGTGGTCAAAATAAAGTATTGCATATAACTATTTTTGTTATGTAAATAGAATCACCATTTTTATATGCGAGTATAGTTCCAACAAAATTATTAATTTGCACCTTTTTTAAAATTTTCTAAAACATTCAATCTCCTTCACCCTTGGTGGATAATTGCATAAACTTTATATTATTTTGCGTATCAAAATGGAGTACACAATAAGCAAATGAAAAACGAACACACCATTTAACAATTGAAAAGGCAACTATTTTCAATTATAGTGCGTCACCTTCAATTATTGGCCTATATGTAAACGACTAATTGTCAAAGTCACTTCTATATTTAGAAGCATATACTTTATTTGGAAACCAAATAGTTCCCCACTATCGGTATCACCCTTCATGTAATGTCAATAATTCCGGAAAGTACAGTATATATGAATCTACATTGTAAAGAAACAAATATATTTGATTCTCTACTTGAGAAAATGGACTGCGCGGCCTGCCCAGCAGGAGTGTTGGGTAGTACTATGCCGATATATTCTGATCAATTATTTTAAAATCAGTGGTTAAGATTAAATAAATTTTTTTTATTTAATTTTTTTCGAAATTCATATATTTAATCTCCGTCATTAATTTAAAATGAGTGACAGAATGCACCGGATGGAACTACCCAAAGCCTATGTGAGGCAGGCTTTGTTTTAGAAAATAACTCGACCTGCCTGGCTGAAATGCTGGTCTGGATCCGCCCGACGCATTATGATTATTTATTTTCAAATTAACGAATGAAATTAAATAATTTTTTTTCATTTAATTTTTTTCGTAGTACATATATTTAACTTTAACCACTATTTGAAAATAAATGGCAATAATGCACCAAATGGAGCCTGCCCCGCACTTATGTGGCCCCGTTTGTGAGAAAATAAGTACTCCTTGAGAATTCCAAAACATGCTTGCATTAAGGATGAATTAAAACTTTAACCCCAGAGCCTTCACATTTATATATGAGCACCCCTAGGTTTTAATGGTTACACTTGGACACCTTGAGATTTCAAAATAAGCAAAATGACTCGGTTTTCCCCTGTAAAATGACATTTTCAAAACAATGATGAAAACCAATATAAGAATGCAGAAGTTTGGTATGGATTCCGATTTTCATATCATCGGAAGCAAAAGTCTCCTTTCCTTCTAGGCCAGTTGTGAGGGAGGATGAATTTGAACTCCCAATACCGCATGCAATTTATAGCCCAGTGTTTTAATACTTCGAGCTACTGCTCCACCTCTCTCCATTGTTTTTTTTCTCGGAGTACCATCAAGAAAGAATTTCTCCCCCAAACAATTTTGAAATAAAATTATATAGCATCTTTCTCACTAGAAAAATGTGCATTCTAAAGCATGACGTGTGAAAATTGAATATTATGATTGAAGTTTGAGTAAGACGACTTTCTCTTTTCATATGTTTTTAAGTTTTGAAATTTGAAAAATTTTAAATATTGAGCCATTGAAGGATGTTAACCTTCTTATCGAATAGCCCTCAAGCTATTTTTTTATATAAAACTACGTCTGTTTATAAGATATTGGCTATTTTTTTATTTTGGGACATTCAAATATATTTGGGCATGTTTATTATGAGAATTAAATTCATGCCCCATAAATAATTGTTCCACCGTATTTGCAAGAAAAAGAGTAAAACAAAATTGTAAATTAGATTTCATTCAAAATTTGAACATTTCTTTTTAGGGTAAATTACGCTTAGCCCACACGAGGTTTCTAACAATTTCAGAAACCCCCTCTAAGATTTCTAAAATTACACTGTTCCCCCTTGAGGTTTTATATGTCATTGCAACAAACCTGCATGACTTTTAGGGCAGAGTAAGGTTCAATTTAGTCGGCATAGATATCCTTTCTATTGCCAAAAGTACCTCTAAACCAACATTCCTTGACTAATATACCCTCTAACAATAAATGAAATTACAAATTATACCTCAAAGGTAACATTATTTTGTACCAAATAAACCCTCACGTGTACCTCATCTTCTTTACGACACAAATGCTACCTTCATTTAGCATATCAAGAGCAAAATACAAACACACGATAACATTTGCTCCGATAAAGAAATACCTTAGAACTTAAGTTTTTGTTTTGTTAATTTACCCAAATGACTATCAGAAAAATGAAATGAATTCATGACATTACAAAATATGATTGTAACTCAACAAAGAGTCAAGAATTTAAGCAGGTGTACATGTATACTTAAATTGGCCAAAATATAGTCAAATGCATAAACCGGATTGCATATAAAGCCAACCAAGCTAGGCAAAATATCAGTTTTTGGGCATTTACAAATTTTCCTATGATCCAATGCAAAATCACCTTTTGAAGCACCAAAAAAACTAATTCACACTATTGGCAAAAAAATCCCCTGCCATAACAAATTTCTAAATGATGTCAAATACTACTTAAATCAACATTTACAAATTTATAATTCCATAATTAAGCAAAAAAACTATCCCGCAAATTTTTACAAAGTTGTCCACCTCGTAAATTACTATAGCAAAATGTTTGAAAGTCGTCTTCATGGAAGTACCTCAGTTCCATCTATAAACACCACCAGAACAACAACTTCCATATCACGAAGAGCTAATACTTGATCCTCTAGAACTCCCAACCTGAGGTATCTTGCAAAAATCATAAGATAAATTGGATGGATAAACTTAAAAGTAGACCTGTTTCGTTTAATATTAACAAAAATCGTGACATTAAACACTAGGCTTGTGCATTTGATCGGCGCGGTTATGACTGTACTTTCAAAATTTAAAAAATTGAAATCGTTTTAAGGGCAACCAATCCAATCTGATTACATCAGGGAAAGATAACCTAACTAAATCAAATTTTGGCTGTTTCAGTTCTGTTATTACAAAGCATATTTTTTTTTTTAACAATTATCCTAAGTAAAAGCATGTGTTGGTTCAAAACTAACTTTTTTCCCTTGAATATTAATACCAGTTTTCTTGAGTCACAACATGAAATCTGGAACTATCCAAGGGAAAATAAAAATAAGTAACAATGCATGTAATACCCCAGAAAATTCGGGTAAAATTTTCGCATTTTAATAATGTTATATAGTATTATATAATAAATTTTAAATGCGAATTATGAAAATTATTAGTGACCAAAAGTAGTGTGGATAATCGTGTGAAGTGGCGGAGTCGAGATTTGGTCTCGG
>MKEJ01079098.1:0-13146 GCA_001753735.1 Embelia ribes | reverse complement strand
TTGAAACAAAAAGAACACACACACACACACACACAAAAGAAGAAAAAGTTTGGAATATTCTGTGTTCTTTGGCAGAGGATTTCATGGAAGAACTAATGCCAAATCTGAAAACGCTTTTTTATTTTCACATAAGGGTTTGTTTTTGCGGTAGTTTTTAAGCAAATAAAATCATATTATTTTTTATTATAAAATAAAATGGATACATTCAATAATTTTCAATTTATTTAGGTTAATATAATAAATACGCTCAATTTAAAAGCTGGACAACGAAACATTTGCCAAATTTTTAAGTAAAAAAAAAAAAAAATTTAACCTTTAAACCACAATTAAACAAGCTCATAGTCTTAGGATCGAAGTTTAACTCCGTGTTATGGTCCTTAGTTCCTATTATCATAATTATAAAAAGTTCACTATATTTCTTACATTCTCTGTGTTCTTTTTCAAGTGTTCATTTAGATTTGGGCACATTAACAAAGTTAGTGATTAGTAAATATAAGTTGGACTAAAGTGTCCAATGGAAAACTAACTCTCATACACCAATTGTCTCTTTTATTAATATAAGTACAACTTCGGTAATTTGCCAACTTTGAATAATGAAATTGTGAAAGAAACACTTATTTTTATAAAAAAAATAAAATATTCCGTTAGCAATACAATTAATAAAGAACAGAGGAAATAATTATAGTAAGATATCATAAAACTCTGGTTGTGACCCCTCCTATGATTTCTAAAATTACTCCACATTATGTTCACAAATTTTGGTCCCGCACACACAAAGTGGTGTGTGAATTATGGGGATGACATTTGGGCCGATTTAGTTATATCTTAAATTCCAATTTATTAGTTTTTGTGTTTGAAGATTAGAGAGAGTTTGACTGCTACTATTAAAAATTGGACTTGTTTACTATTTTAAACTAAAATAAACTAAAAAATTTAAGGTAGATGTATTCTATTTTTTTCGATTTATTTTTTTAATATCTGCAGAAAAAAACAACCATATGAACTAAATTAAAATCAAGTAGAAAATTCTATTATGGTTTAATTATTTGTTCTCTTCGATAAGGTTAGTTTTAGCTCCTTGGGTTTTTCATCTAGTGCTAGTACAAGCTTATGTTATTTTCATGGTAGTTGCATTTGCATAGTTAGGTTGGTTTTTCTCCAAATAACTTAAAAAGACTGAGTCTCCTATGGTTTTGGTTGTTTTTATATGTATTCTGATTGGATTTTATGGGAAAAAACTAACTTAGAATTGCTTATATTCATCTTCTTAAACACTTTGGATTTTTGCTCAAACCAAACAAGGCATAGTGGTGCATAGTTCGTGCTTATAACATACATATGCTAGTTATCATGACTCAAGCGTCTATTTACCGACTGTTTGCCTTCTCTCATTTGCACGTTTATGGATAATTTGTTGGGTTTTTTTGTTCTTCGACCAGTGGTGTCTCATAATTAAAAAAAAAAAAATATTGAAAAAATTGATAAACTATATGTAATAGGCCACCCGATACCTAATTAGTTTTTTGTATCCGAGAGAAAAAAAAAAACTAATTAATTTTGGTGCAAATTAATTTGTGCAAAAGTAGTACATTTGATAACGTTTTTCTTACGCATCGACAAATATAAGCAACCCCCAAACCGGAATGAAAAAAATCCCCGGCTCGGTATACGTGATTAAAAAACCTTTTTTTTGGTATCTTTTTTCTTCTTCTCTGGAGTAACCAAAATATAATAATAAAATTATAAATGTATTTGCATTTTGTACCAAAAATTATTGGATTAGTTTGGTGTGTGATGTTGGCCTATCATTTGGATAGTTTAGTTTGAAAACAAATAAAATGGGTTCCATCTTGGGATTATTGGCCTTCTTCGGGAGGCCCACTTTAGAAAATAACCCCATGTAATTACACCAAGCAAAAACCATTTAATTACACATTTTAATATTTTTCCAACTTTTATTACGATTTTCGAACTTAGATCAATCATGATAAATGTCACACGTTCGTTCACTTGGACACAATGGTTACTTGAGACTAGGATTATTTAGACCCCTCCGGTCTACCAAGCATGAAAACGATAGGTTTACGAAATTGTGAATCTTGCAGGTACACATGTTGAGTAGGCAGTGGATTTGATAAAGGAAATTAAAATTTATACCCAATCCAACCTATGGTATCGGAGTCTAGACCAGATGTGATGGCTGTCGCATATTTTCATATTATCGGTCCCAGTCGGTTAATTGGCGGGTTGTGGGTCAGGTCACGATACAAATGATTCCGATAGATAGGGATGGAAATGATTCGAGCTGTTCATGAATAAACTCGAGCTTGGTTCATTAAAGGCTTGACTTTGACTTTGACTCTTTCATTTAATAAATAAACAAAGTATGAACAATAAAATATAGCTCGTTAAATAAACGAGCCGATTCTGAATAACTCATGGCTCGGCTCGTGAATGACTCGGGCTCTTTCGATCATGTATTTGTATGCATATATTTCAAATTAAATGTGTTAATTTACATGCATGAACATATATCGTTCAAAGCGGCTCTAATGAATTAAGAGAAATTCGTGAGTTATTCATCTTTTAAAATGATTTTACCTCTTCATATTTTTAAGATATAGTTTAAAAAATAATACAATATCGTATTTATTTAATATATCTGTTAGTACATGATTGTTAGTCGACGATTTATGATATTTGTTTTAATATTTAATAAATAAATAAAAATTAATATCAATCAATTTAAAACAACTGGAATGTTCATGAATAATTTTGGGTTTGCGGAACTTTCACAAAAAAATTAGGACTCATTTGGTAATATCTAAACAAATTATTCGAGTCTAAACGGATCCGACCCGAACAACGAGTTCGCGCCATTGCAAGCGACTACAAGACACGCGCTTCTCAGCACAATAAAAGCATTCGCGATCACTTTCTTTCCCCTCTCTCACACTCCCTCCCTCCCTCCCTCTCTCTCTCTCTCTTCTTGAAATCTCGCCAGCGCCATGACAGACGGCCACCAGTTCAACAACATCTCCCTCGGCGGCCGCGGCGGCACTGTCAGTCTCTCTCTCTTTCTCTCTCTGTCTATTAACTCTCTACGTTTTCTTGTCGATTTCGAAGTATCGTTGGTTATTTCGTGGTGATTTTTAAGTTGTTTTGTTTTCCACCTTGGGCATTTCATGTTTACGAAACCCTAACCCTAAATATCTGTCTCTGTCTCTCTCTTTCTCTTTCTTGTAATAATTGCAGACGAAACCCTAACGTCATTTCTACTAATGTATCTATTGTCATGCCCTATATTTTAATTCATGTAGCTCAAACTCTAATATAGAAGCTAAAATACGGGGAATGGCCGTATTACACACCCTTATATGAAATTGCATTGGGAATGAACGGTTGTCCCATAATTCAAGATAATCGCGGTAGCAATAATAGGGAAATCAATAGTATTAGATACACTTTTGGAGGTATCCCTGAAATTTTTTCATAATTTAGGATAGAGGCCCTATATAGGGTGACGGGTAGGTGTGCCTAGTAATTGCGTCCGAAACCCTAATTTTGGCTAATCATTGGAAATTAAAATAAAATTTCTTTTCTTCACTTTTTCAGGTAAATTGAATAGTTTTCCCACTTGAGTCGATGAATTTTTTGAGATTTGGAGAAAAATGTGAGGGTTGTCGATATTTTCCTCTCCTTTTGTTTTTTTTTTGTGTGTGTGTACATGGTCATTTCATGTGACCTCAATCTTTTAGTATCTGATTTTTGGCTGTAAATATTAGAAGATTTTAGTTATTTTGTACTTCAAGAGTCCTTGGAATCATCCGTTTCTGGGTTATTTAACTTCTTTATGTTTTTACATGAACTTAATTGTTTCTAAGTTATGACCAGAAACCCTAACGTTCAACCGAAATTACATAAATCAAGTTTCTAGAATTTGATTTCTTTCAATTCTAGAGTATTTTAGTGATTTTGGACCTCAACTGCTCTTAGAATCTTCAGTTTCTGGGTTACCTAGTTTCCATACTTTTTTAGTGGATGCAACAGTTCGTAAGATATGACAAGAAACCTTAAAATTCAACTGACAATACATAACACAATCACCTATATTTGATTTATTACTTTCAATTTAGAAGATTTTAGTGATTTTGGACCTCAACCTTACCCAGAGTCTTCGATTTCTGGTAAGTTAATCCTTTTAATTTTTTTACATGAATTAATCCACTTGTTAGTAACAGCTGAATCTTATGGTTCTTGATTTTCCCAGTGTTTGAGCTTTTCTTGCTAATAGTAGGGTTATATTCACTGTGCTTTCATACGTAGACGAGCATACTAGACTGTGTAAAATTTGATTCCTTTTGTTAATGCAGAACCCAGGGCAACTCAAGGTCCATTCGAGGGGTATATTGTGGAAAAAGCTCGGGGGTGGGAAAGCTGTGGAAGTTGATAAAGATGATGTTTTGGGCCTCACATGGATGAAGGTCCCCCGGACTAATCAACTTGGTGTGAGAACTAAGGATGGCCTCTACTACAAATTCTCTGGCTTCCGGGATCAGGTTTGTCGCCCCTTTATCTCTCTCTCTCTTATACACACACACACTAGATTTTAAATGTATGCTTATTATATTATCTGGCAAGCTTGAATGTTTTTCTCAAGTTATATGAATATTGGGGTTTCCTTTTGCAAAGGGTTGGACCTTGAGGAGGTACTTTTCAAATGCATTGTTGTTTACAAGAAAAGGGAAGAGTATGCTACTGTTGTCTTCTTTTTTAGGTCCATAAATAGATTGTGGCCGTTATTCATATGCAAACTTCCATATGGACCCTTTATTTAGATTGTATTTACTATGCTATGTACTTTTGTCATTGCGTGCAGGATGTTTCCACTCTTACTAGTTTTTTCCAAGAAGCTTGTGGGATAGCAACGGAAGAGAAGCAACTATCTGTCAGTGGGAAAAATTGGGGAGAAGTTGATTTAAATGGTAAGTGAGATTAAAGCCAGGTTGTAATTCTGTGAGATCTTTATATTTTCAATGGTTGTGGGGAGGACAAGAGACAGATTATAATTCATACTTTTTCAGCATGTTTGATGCTTTTTACTTTATATCGTAACATGAGATTTTGTTGGCTCGACGGTGCTGAAATATTTTGTTAACCCGTTTTACCAATTGAAAAAGTTCATTTCTGAAATGCCTTTTTGACTGCTTTGATTCCATTTGTCGTCTCCATACATGATATGACTGATGTTTGAAAACAAATCTCATGCAACTCATTGATTTTCTTAAAATTGTAGGGAATATGCTGGCCTTTATGGTTGGGTCAAAGCAAGCATTTGAGGTGTCTTTAGCAGATGTCTCCCAAACTCAACTGCAAGGGAAAAATGACGTCATTTTGGAGTTCCACGTGGATGATACGACTGGTGCTAATGAGGTTGCTTTCTGCCATAACTGGTTTTCTTTAACTTTTACTATCTTTTCCAAGCTGGTATGTGGGAGATTTTATTGAACGTACCCTCTGGGATTATGATTTCAGAAAGATTCTCTGATGGAGTTAACATTTCACGTTCCTAATTCCAATACGCATTTTGTTGGTGATGAGAATCATCCTGCAGCTCAGGTTAGTATCTCCTGGAGTGTGTGTAAATATTTGTTAGATACTGCTCGATTTTCATTATTTCGGGCTATTTTTGATGTTAGGTTTTCCGAGACAAAATCATGTCAATGGCCGATGTTGGTGCTGGCGGTGAAGAGGCTGTTGTTACTTTTGACGGAATTGCAATCCTCACGCCCAGGTAACTATTGGGCAGCTTTGGCTAGCATATGCTTACAGTTCGATTTGTTATGTGTGCCTTGTATTCTGCTTGGAAAAATCAAATGAGATATTTCCTATCTGTAGGGGCCGGTACAATGTTGAACTGCATCTTTCATTTCTGCGTCTCCAGGGACAAGCTAATGACTTCAAAATTCAGTACAGCAGTGTTGTTCGCCTTTTCCTATTGCCTAAGGTTCCTTTTTTCCTAATAACAAGTTTGGGAAGCATCTTTTTCATTTTTGTGAAAATGATGGTAGCAGAACCAAAATTGAAACTTTGTGTTTTTGTGCAGTCTAACCAACCCCACACCTTTGTTGTTGTTACTCTTGATCCGCCTATTCGTAAAGGCCAAACTCTGTACCCTCATATTGTCTTGCAGGTATTCTTTATGTTGCATACTCGAATGCACTTTAAGCTTTCTTTGCATTAGATATGCATTTGCTCATTTTAATTTTATATTGTCACTGCTTTTATGCAGTTTGAAACTGACTTTGTAGTGGAAAGCGCATTATCCATGAATGATGATCTTTTTGCTACCAAATACAAGGACAAGTTGGAGCGATCATATAAGGTACTGTGAATATCAGAGAACATCACCCAACCCTCTCTCTCAGTTTCTGTCTCTCTTCCTACCATTTTCTTGTTCCTGTTCTTTATTCTCCTTTTGAGTTCATACTTCATAGAAGTTAATGCAAGTTTAATATAGATATGCTTTGATGGAGATTTATTACCTCTCATTAGGGACTCATTCATGAAGTGTTTACATTGATATTACGTGGCTTATCTGGTGCGAAAGTTACAAGACCAGGAAAGTTCCGTAGTTGTCAAGATGGTTATGCTGTTAAGTCTTCGCTGAAGGCTGAAGACGGTCTCCTGTATCCACTTGAAAAGGGATTTTTCTTTTTACCAAAGCCACCAACCCTTATTCTTCACGAAGAGGTATTTTGACTACACCAGTGTCTAATCTTTAGGATGCATTGGTAGATTATTTTGCACATATATAGCTTTGCTAACTCGTGGTGGACTTGCCTTCTGCTGTCTTACTACGGATTGACTATGTGGAGTTTGAGCGGCATGCTGCTGGAGGGTCAAATATGCATTACTTTGATCTTCTTATCAAACTGAAGACCGAGCAAGAACATCTCTTTCGAAACATTCAGAGGAATGAATATCACAATCTCTTTGACTTCATTAGGTTAGTTTGCAAATCTGATTTTCATTCAGAGTACAGATGTGTGGAAGTTCCATAAAAAGTCTGACCATTGTCTCTTTCAATAGCGCAAAAAATCTGAAAATCATGAACCTTGGAGACATCCGAAAGGCAGATGGAGTCGCTGCTGTTCTGCAGAATGAAGATGATGATGCTGTTGACCCCCATTTGGAGCGGATTAAAAATGAAGCTGGTGAAGAAGAGAGCGATGAGGAGGTAAGTTTCATCCTTGGTGATCAAGCGGATATTTTGTTAGATTAGTTTTTGTTGCTGTTTTCTACTTCTTCAGATGTGTAGTTTTAACACTTTGATTTATCACTTCTATTTAGAGATTGAATTCAGTATCACATGCTGCTTTAGTTTGATGGGGAACTGCCCAAAATAGGAAAGAAGACGCAGGATTATGGTTTTTACTTTTGAAATTTTGTTTCAACCATTTTCTTTTGGCCTCTATAATGTTTCTCTTTTGCTTAAGTGGCTCATAATTGTTGTATATGATCTATATCTTCATTCTCTGCCGTAAGTAACTGCGTGAACTTTAAAACATAGTGGGGCTTTATGTAGGATGAAGATTTCGTTGCTGATAAGGATGATGGAGGATCACCTACAGATGACTCTGGAGGAGAGGATTCTGATGCTAGCGAAAATGGAGAAGTTAAAGAGGTGAACCATTACATCTTTTCTTGCTCTATTTCTTCAAATGTATTTAAGACACAATGACATTGAACTCACTTTTAAAAACTGTTGCTTCAGAAACCCATGGCAAAGGATGTTAAAAAGGTACAATCTACTTCCAAAGCATCCAGTAGTGGTGCTAAATCGAAAGACGGGGACAATGATATCTCGAAGAAAAGGAAGCCAAAGAAGAAGGATCCAAATGCACCAAAGAGGGCCCTGTCTGGTTTTTTGTTCTTCTCAAACAGTGAAAGGGAGGTCAGCATATGTTGTTGATAAATATTTTTGAAGTTTTAGTAGTTGTCAGCTACTTTTAAATGAGCTAGAATATACAGCGTATAAGCAATTTTCTATAAGTAATTTTCCTCCTTCAGTGAAGATAGAAAAATTTGTACTTAATATTTAATTTGTTAGGCTTTTGTGTGGATATGTAAGTTGTGGCTAAAAGTTTGTATGACGTCGTGCTTGCTGCTTGTCCAAGAGTATGTAGCTAGTAGTCATAAAGTGTACAATTTTCTCTTTTAGTAAATAGAGAAAAAAGGACCTCGTGGTCTATCTTCTTTGGGTTTATTTGTGTTTATGTAGTTGGTTATTGGAAGTTTGTGTGACATAGTACATTCTGCTGATCCAAGAAAATGAGGCAGCCAAAACACTTATGAGATATGATGGTTTATGCTTGTGATTTTGTTCTCTGTTCTTCGTTGTATTTGAACTTGAAACCAAATGTCTTGCGAATATGCAGTATATAGAAGTTCTCATGTATGTTGTTTGTTCTACTCATGTATCAAACCCCACAAAGTCCTTTGCATTCATGATAATTGTTTGTCCTCTGTTTATGATTGCAGAATATAAAGCAAAACAATCCTGGAATCTCATTCACTGATGTGGGACGGATGCTTGGAGATAAATGGAAAAAGATGACAGGTTTAGCCCATCTAGCATGATGTTTTTTTTTTTACTTTTACTTTACCAATTGTTTCTGCTCTTTGATTTTGCCTAAAATTATGATTGCAGCTGAGGAGAAAGAACCATATGAAGCAAAGGCTCGTGCAGATAAAAAGCGCTACCAGGATCAGATCACTGGTTATAAGAACCCGCAACCCATGGATGTAGATTCTGGGAATGATTCTGGCAGTGACTAGTTCTCATGCAATCTTTTGTGGTCATTAAGTGGCTAGGTGAACCAGAGAGATGGTTTACCGTCCGGTGGTTGTCAGCAGTTTGAGTCCTCTTATCTCCAACTCATGAACTTAGCTCATACAAAGATGGATTTTGGGCTTTTAGTTTATTGGATATTCTATTTAAGGCGGAGATTATGATGGTAGAGAATCTTGTAGTGTTAGAAATACCATGAGGATGTTGAAAAAAATCTAAAAATAGTACTCATATTTGATTTTGCTATAGAGCCTTTTCTGGTTTAGTTTCTACTTCCTTTTACTTAACCCTTTATTTGCTGAGGATGATAACTGAGTTTTTACTTTATTGCTTGTACATTTATATGTACTCGCGTATAGCGAGGAGTGAGTGATATTGCGAACCTGGAGAAAAAAAGACTTAACGGGGACAAATTTTACAAATTTTTGAGAAGCGTTTTAAGCTTGGACTCGAGATCGTTTTAAGCACAAGTCAGAACTTTTAGCAAAGCATAAGTTCGTATGTTTGAGCTAGTCAAAATTCTGGCATTTGCAGTCTTATCGTAGCTGATTATAACTGTTAATGTCATCAAAGATGGTATAATATTTTTTCGTAGTTTATTTTTATTAGGATAGTTGTCTTAAGGACCTGACCTTGGTAATTTGAGAGTAGGGCCTGGAATGGACATGAGTCTTGCTTGAACATCTTGAATTTGAATTGCTAAATAATTGATTTGAACTTTGAGTTATTCATTAACACGTTCAAGATCGAGCTTAAGAATTACTTGTTTCGGTTTTTAATTGCAGCTTGAATTACTCGTTTGGATTTGAGCTCGAATTTGAGTAACAAGCTGCTTGACTCCAAAGACAAGGTATTGTTAGATTAATATGTTTTTATGATTTATTATAATTTACATTAAATACTTAATTTATACTTGAATATAAAAAATATAATTAAATATTCATATAATACTTTTCAAATGGGGTTCTAGTCAAGCTCGAGCTTGGGCTTTGGGTTCGAACCCCAATTCAACACAAAACTTGATAAAATGACAGGACATAAGATTAATCTTGTGTGAGTTATTATGTTTAATAAAGTTTAATGGTCTAACCGCCGCCATATTTCTATTTATGTATTTTCTGAATGGATAGATAAAATAAAGACTTTCTTGATGAGCAATAAAACTCCCATTTCTTTTGCCCAAAGACAAACAGAAAATAATTATCATACCACCGGCGGTCAAATTAGAAACCTAAACCTCTCCATACAAACGCGCCACGTGTCCACTCCATACACCTCATTTCTAAATCAACGGATCAAACTACACCCACATTCAATCAACGGTTGATATTCGCTGAAGCACGAAAGGCAAAGCACACCATTCAAAGCTCGGTCCCAAGCTAGGGCTTTACACTATATAAACACACCTGTATCGCTCCTCCACGGTGTATCTCTCTCTCTCTCTCTCTCTCTCTCTCTCTTTCTCAGCTTCTTCAATGGCGAAGGGACCTGGCCTTTACTCTGAGATTGGCAAAAAAGCTCGAGGTGCTCTCTCTCTCTCTATATATATGTGTGTGTGTGTGTGTGTACATTTGTATAAATATGAGATAATAATTTGTTTCTATGAATGTATATGTAGATCTTCTATACAGGGACTATCAGAGCGACCACAAGTTCAGTATCACCACCTATTCTTCCACCGGAGTTGTAAGCTCTTCTTATATCTCTGCAGATCTGTTTTGTTTGTATATATGTATTGCACAGCGGAATAATTATGCATGCTGTATTTTTTTTTTTTGAGGTAGAATAATTAGTTGAATTATTAATTTTTAGGATGCTGTGGATATAGCCATTTTCATTGGGAATGACAGTTGATTTGTCAAGTAGCGTCCCGTGCTTGTTATTTTAGGTTGAATAATTATATGAATTACTAAATATTTTCTTGGTTAGGATAGATTTTATGGATATACTTATGTTTGCAGGAGACAACTGTTGATTCAATAAGTAGCATCCTGTGTTTATGATTAATGTTGAATAATTAGTGAGTTAATATTTTTGTTGTTTAGATAGATTTTATATATATTAATGTAGAATATTTAGATGAATTACTTAATATTTTCTATGTTTGGATGCATTGCATGGGCATAGCTGTTTTAGTAGAAAGTGGCGGTTGATTTGTTAAGTAGCATCCTGTGCTTAAAATTGTATTTTGGCAATTGTATTGTGTAATTGTGAAATGGTTTGGTTATTTTGCATTTGCTTGTAACTTGTGGATTTTTATTTGACTTGTTCTTGGTTCTTGTTTATTTGGATATGGTTGATATTTGTTTATGATTGCACATAATTCTGATCCGTGTGTCTCCTTTTCTGTTTCAGTTTTGTTTTTTTTAATAATGTGGAAATTACAACTGTGACTTGTCAGTTTAATTTTATGGTTCTAAGTGAATGGTATTGGGTTATGAATGTGATGGATAAATCGATGGGAGGTAGGCGGTAGACAGTTGAAGTTATTGGTTCTACGTGCAGTTATTTTAAATGTGTTTCAGTAAAATATTGTTCCACTTGCATCTAAGTGTTTTACTCTGTATGATGGGAGCAAGTAGAAAATTTTCCAAACTTATATTAGGAGCTTAGGGGTGAAATTGTGAAATACAATTTAGACCGATATTGATACGAGTTAATACATGGACTAGTCAGAGTTCTTGTTCATATCATTTAGTCGTTATGTTATTATTGTATCAAGTTTTTAAGTTGACATACAAATTTTTCTTCATTTTTCTTTTCATTCTTTTCTGCATGTGATTAGTTTATGAGTATGCCCTTTTTTATTATCAATATGGTGCACCATGTTCATGATATATCCTGGAGACAAAATATTTGGGGTTTTATTTTGGAGTTTTTTGAAAGAAAGGATGGTATTTGAAGATGGATCGCTAGGAAGCACAAACTCCAAAATAGGTGTCATGTCACTCTTGAACACGTATCGGACACACATACTTTTTGGACATTTCGAAATACGTGTCTGACACGCCACGTGGCGAGTCCAAAATGCTATTTAATTATTTAAAATTTGGACACACGATGGACTCATTTTGAACGTGTCATGGACACGGCGGATCAATTTTTACCTTTTTTTTACTTCAATAAATTTTTATTCATTTTCAATCATACATTTTGTTGATTTTCACAAATCACGTTTCAGTAGTTTATTCCTTTAGTGCATAATATGTTTTTGGATCTTTTGATAATTGATACTCGTTAGTAAGGTATGCTAGATTATAACGAAATGCAATTTCTTAGTTGCTACTTTGAGCCAATAACTAATAAATAACTTTACGAACTTATAAAAGCTATTAAAAAAATGAAAAAATGGCGGATCCCCGTCGTATTTGTGTGCAGAATTTTTTGAAATTTGCCGAATCCGTGTCCACACTTGTATCCGTATCTGTACCCGTGTCTGTATCGGTGCTTCTTAGATGAATTGGAACTACAATTTCTTCTTCATTTGAACCAGATTTTGTTGTGTGCTCTTTGATTCAAAATTCTCCTTGAGTTGGTGCGTTGCTCGTGTCAAATGCAGGAGATTATCTTTGTTGAGCCAGCTGTTTCTATCTGAGTCAGTCTCTGGAATTTGAGCATTCTATTTTTTCTTAACATAGGCTATTACTTCATCCGGAACAAAGAAAGGTGAACTGTTCCTTGCTGATGTCAACACTCAGCTGAAGAATAAGAATATCACAACTGACATCAAAGTCGACACTAGTTCCAATGTAAGTTCCTTGCTCTTGCTCTTCAATTGTATTTTTTTTATCATGTGTTATTTTTATAATTTATGTGTTCGTAGCTTTTTTGCATGGCATAGTCTTTCAAGACTGACTTGTTGGCATCGAGTGGGATATATTGAGAGTAGTTAGACTTTCATATACAGAGTTTTTGTAGATTGATACTAGAAAGACAAAATTACGGAATGATGATGTGTAATCTGTCTTATTTTTAGTACGGCAAAGGGCACAATGTGGACATTAAAGATTTTTTGGGAGGGTCTTGATCTGTTTGGCCCGAGTGGCTTGCAAACTTATGAGGATCTTCATTACGATTTTGCTTTATCTAATGGTTTACTCCTACTGGTTTATACAGTCGATGTAAGACTGTTATTATCTTTGTGGTAGTGGGAGTAATCTAAGCTTGGTTTTCTTGCCTGGAAGGTGAAGAATAAGTTTTGTTCATTTCTTGAACAATTATTATCTATGTTCATTTCTTGCTTTAAACAAGGATGTCAAAGCGTGTCCCAGGCACGTATCGTTTTATATGAT
>MKEJ01079093.1:0-10147 GCA_001753735.1 Embelia ribes | reverse complement strand
AATTTTTAAGTTGAACAAGTAGTAAAAAATATTATGTTAAAAAAAAACTCGCCCATATAAGATAAAATTACAATTTTAAAAAACAAATTAATAGATAAGATTGAAATCCCGACAATTTTTGTCATCACCATGCTACCTCCCCCATATATCTCTACTCACAACTCTTCATTGTCGCATCTCAATGTGATGTGTAGATTCACAATTATCAAGTTCAGGGCCGAAATTCTTTAGGGTTAAATTTTTGAGATTGATTAAAAAAAATTCAATTGTATATATAAATTCAATAAAATTTTCGGATGTCAATAACCCCCACACCCTTATCATGTTGATTTATTAATATTATTACACCAAGCTAGAATTTCATTAGAAAACTTTTATGTGTGAATTTCTATAATTATATTTGATGTAATAAATATGATAAGGCCAAAATAGCAAGCAATTTTTATTGTTCCAGCACTGCATAGATAAGTTCAATTATTTCCTTATTATTTTATTTATCAGGTGCGGTAAAATATTAATTCGAGATAATATAAATTTAATATTTTTAATATTCTAGGTGATTTAATTTTATAGTTAGAAGTCCATTTCATGGTAAAGTGTGAAATAATACATATCCCCAATAAACTAGTTCCACATTCCATCAGTACCTCTCTTTTTATTTCTAATTTTTATTTTCTAAAAAAATATTTTTTATATGAAATAAAAATGAATTACTTTCTAAAAAATAATTTATATATTAAAAAATAATAATAATAAAAATTTCTGTTTCCTTGGTGGCAGATATGCAATGACTGGACAACTGAGTTTAAAGAGTGATGTTTATAGCTTTGGGGTTGTCCTTCTAGAACTCTTGACTGGGCGTAAACCTGTAGATCACACTTTGCCTCGAGGACAACAGTCTCTTGTGACATGGGTATTCTTTATTCACATACCATCCTTATCTTTTTGTTATTAATTTAACTGAGAATCTGAGACTTTATGTTCGAAATCGAGTTTCAAGCAGATAATTTTGATAACCTTTTTTTTTTTTCATCTGAATCATAACTTATTTATAGGCGACACCAAAACTTAGCGAAGATAAGGTGAAGCAGTGCGTTGATGTTAGGTTGGGGGCAGACTACCCTCCGAAGGCAGTCGCAAAGGTGATACATACGTATCTCATAATGTTTAATATGTACTACATGCTACTCATGCTAACAGAATAAAGGATAAAGTAGGTTTTTAAGAGCATTCACACCAGCCTTTCTATACCCACTTTCCCTTTCTCAAATAGAAAGAGAAAGGAGAAAATGGGGAGAAATTATGTAAATTTCCAAAAAACTTTTTAGATATTGCTACAGTGACTTTCTCCTACGAGCAAATCACTATTCAGACTTTCTCTATTAAAAAATTATTTTTTTTCTGGAAAAAGTTGGAAAACACACCAACGTATTTGAGAAACATTTTTTTATAATTTTTTATATTTATATATTGATAAATTAATCATATATAAAGTTGTTTAGAGAGTATGAAAATGGTCAATTTCTATTCCGCAAGAAAAATGAATTTTTAGAAAATTAGATTTAGAAATTTAACAAGAAATGCTTGTGTGAATTCTGTTAGGATGGTTATTGAAGTATGGTTTTGTTTCTCAATGTGATGACATCTGAATTACTAGTTGCATCAATTAGTATTTTTCTAATATTTGAATTTGATGAAATCAGATGGCTGCTGTTGCCGCCTTGTGTGTGCAATATGAAGCTGATTTCAGGCCAAACATGAGTATTGTTGTCAAAGCTCTCCAGCCTCTGTTGAATGCTCGATCAGGACATCCCGCTGATACACACCACTAGCCGAAATTCAAAGCCTATATGCAAGTCTTGTAAGTGTGATCCGTATGTAATTAAGGTGTTGTGAAATTTTTCTTCCTTTCCGTTGGCTTTTTAGTCAATCAAGAAAACTGAAATGGATCGTTTTTGCAGTTCATGATAATATTTCCTCTGTATTAATTTTTGGTTTGCAAATGCTTTCATTTGGCGTGGAGGATATGTTCTTCAAATATACTTTCATGTATAAAATTTTCCCTTTGCTCCCATTCTTACTTCTGCAATTGATGGATATTTTTTGCTTACTCTTGAGGAAACGGGGTAACAACTTTGTCCTTTTTGATGCTTTTTGAAAACACCGGCAACATTCAAAAGAAATGAGGTCTTAACCTCTTTAATGAGATGTATCATGTTCGAAGAGGACGCAAATAGTGACAGCGTACCTGCAATTTTAGTGCAGATTGTGAATCCGTAGCTACATCATGCTCTTAATCATTGAATTTTATTGTCAAATTCTTCTCTCCCTGTGTCTCGGAAACATCTATTGAATTTTATTGTCAAATTCTTCTCTCCCTGTGTCTCGGAAACATCTACCGGTGTTCTACATGTATATTTTATCCAGAAGGATACATTTTTTCGAATTTCTTAAAGCATGTGAGGAGAGGTACTCTGGACTTCAACACAAGCAATTTGTTATTAATAAGTCTTATTTAACTTGTAGCTTTCTACTAGTTATACATCACCTTCATATGGAAAGCATATTTTCAACTACCTGTGGAATGTAAATCCCTTTGCTTAAAAGGTTTGAATTTATAGACAGAGAGATAGATAGTTACACAATTGCCTTGAACTGATAAAGATATCCCAACAAAAATTGAAGCAAAAGCATTTACTCTTTATTCTAGAGCAGAGCCAGACTTGTACAAATAAGTGATGATAGAAATAAGTTTGTTACTACATAACACGCTCATAAAGGGCTTAACTCACCTCAACCTGACTTCCAGAAATTAGAACTCTTACAACCCGAGAGGCTAGGATGGATAAGAGTAGAAATCCTAGGACGGTTGAAGGATTGCTTCAAATGCAGGCTAATGTTCCATTCTGAGTCAGCACAAGTCGACAACGTATTCACATGATTTTAACCGCAATAGTTTTGAGTATTTTGTAGAAGCTACAAGTAAAGAACTAGAAAGATGGGGTAGCATAATTCGGTATACCATTACGAAAGATACTTTCTTAATAATCAATCCGGAACTCAAATCCTTTGCCCTTTTTCTCCTTACTAAACCTATGTTCTTTCAAGAGTAAAAAGGGAAATTACAAATGACTTGTACACACTATCAGTGTGGAGTAACTTTTTCCGTCTTCATGCACACAAAAATCTTCTTTTTAGCATCTAAAAAAAATAATAATAAAAAAAAAGAACAAAACAAGAACAAGACGTCTATCTTTCTTTTCGTCGAAACACCCCACCTGCATTTTACGTTGATCTCCACTGGGCAAACTCGGATGATCTTACAGAAATTGAAATCCATATCCCTGCCAATTCATCATCACGTCCTGTGTTTTCTTCTGTTTTCTGTCTTCAACACTGGATTATCACTCTTGTCCGTGTCAGAGTTCTCCTTTTGCGACTCCTCTTCTATGGTATTAGTTTGGCTCTTTCTCCTTCTTCGATCCTGAAAGTCCCAAAGTATTGGTACAATACACAGTTATATGAATACTTATACAAGCACAAGAAAGACAAAAGTATGCATATACATATATCCTCAATTAATATTATTTTCAAATTTGAAAACATACTTCTCTAGGTATGGGATATTCCTCGGATTCAAGCATCCGAACAACTTGACTCATCTTTGGCCTCTTGTCAAAGTCTGGATCAACGCACCTCAAAGCAGTCAAAAGGGCTCGTTTAAGGGCACTTGTAGATGGCCTGCTCTCGATGGTTGGGTCAACCACTTCTTCTGAGCGCCTATTGCCCACCATCAATTTGAGCCAGTCGACCAGATTTACCTTCACGATCCACCATTTTCATTTATTAGAGAACATGTCAATCTAGGAGTCCAATAGAAAAACTATTCGGGCCAAATTTACACACACACACACACACACATATATATATTGCATATAGATGATCAAGGTCCACCTCATGTGCAGGGCGGCTATAATCTACTGGATCTCTTCCAGTAATTGCTTCCAACAGCACAACCCCAAAGCTATAAACGTCACTCTTCTCGTTTAGCAGGCCACTATTTGCATATTCTGGAGCCACATACCTGCAAATTTTTTAGAAATAACAAGTAAGAAGACAAATGGTTGTGTTCCTAAATAATGGCTACAAAGTGCATCGTCAAGCATAACAATATCCTTGTAAGAAGAAACTTACCCGAAGGTACCCATAACTCTAGTCGTAATATGACTCTTCCCAGCACCAAGCAACTTGGCAAGACCAAAATCAGATATTTTAGCACTGAAGTCATCACCAATCAGTATATTGCTCGATTTAATGTCTCGATGCACCACTTTTGGCTCGATCGCTTCGTGCAAGTACGCAAGGCTGCAACGAGTCCATCATGTGTTAAACATGAAAACTGAAAACTATTTTACGATATAGGGATAAAAGTGCAGCAGGCATACCCTTTTGCGGTGCCCAAAAGGATTTTCATGCGGGCTTCCCAAGTAAGATATCCGTACTGACGCATAGCTCCATGAAGCCATTGCTCCAGGTTGCCATTGTTTACGTACTCATAAACTAACAGCCTGACATGTAAAAGGACGAATTAGAAGCAAAATAAATTTGAACACTATACTCAAGCACTACTAACATTTTCTTTCTCCCAGAAGAAAATTAAATGAAGGACCCTATACATCCAATAATTGTTGTACACTTTCCGTTAAAAGGTGCTAATTCAAGCAACAAGTCGTAATTCATGATACGTATATCAAACCCTTCTCGTGGATCAACTGTTTTGACATGGGTACATCACTAATTACCTGATTTCCAGGGCAACGTCAACTTATGATATTAACAAGGTTAGAGGAAGCTTAAAGTAATAATGTACCTATGAGTTCCTTCAATGCAATAACCCAGAAGTCGAACCAAGTTCTTATGGCGTACATGACCAATGGCCTCAACTTCCACCCTGAATTCCTTCTCTGCTTGTCCCCTAAAAATTAGAACAATCAGAAGTTAGCACGTTAGTTAGCTAGCCCCATAAAAAATAAAACAGATTAGCGGTACATGATAAATAAGTAATTTCCACTTACAGGTTGTTGAGAAGCTTTTTAACAGCAACAGGAGTCCCATTAACCAGATGTCCCTGGTAAACAACTCCATAGCCACCCTCGCCGATGATATTTTCCTTTGAAAATCTGTTTGTGGCATTATCTAGGTCCCTTAAAGTAAACCAATGACCCCAACCCAGGTGAGAAAACTCAGGCAAACCAGATAAGGGGGAAGGAGAAGTTACAGGCCTAGATGTGTCAGCTTGCTGGATGATCCCTTTTTCTCCCGAATGAGAACCATCGTCACCTTTTTCTAAATGATTAAACGATCCCGATTGGCTCCTGTTATCTCCATTTTTCGTCTTCTCAAAACTAGGGTGCGTCATAAGCTCGTTAGTGTCCTGTTCTTTGAACTTCTCGTGATGGGTGAGGAAATCGCCATTTGGAGGTACAAACATGTTTGCTGAATTTTGATCCATTCTTATTTCTTTGATCTCGGCTGACATTGTTGGGATTTGGCTAACAGGAAGAGTGTGAGTAGCCTTATGGCACTTTCTTTTCGAAGTAAGGCAAAATAACATAAATAGGAATATTAGAATGAACAACCCCACAAGGATTGCTATCACAACCCACACCTTGAGATGGAAAAATCCGGTTGTCTTTGAAAAATCTTTAGTGAGAGCAGAAGCCATTTCTATATCACTTCTAAGGAAGCTGCAAGGGATGAAAATTGAGTTTTTCAGTACAATTCCACATATTTTTTTTTTTTGAAAGTTAAAAATTTATATAAACCAAAAAAATTACAGACAAGATACAGTTAAGATCAAAACAAGAACTTGCTCCACAAAGAGCTGATCGGAACTAGCCTAACCACAATTCACAAATAAACCATTTAAAATCCAAAAGGCCAGGCTATGATAATATACCTAAAGCGGTCAAAAGGTGGCAATTAAACTTGGCCACTCCTATGATCCTAAATCATCACAAGTCAAGGTATTTGTCAATTTGTGTGTATTCAACCTGCTCATTTATGCAAAGGTCACATTTCCTGAATTTTGTTTCCTAACTCAAGCTTACATCTAGAAAAACTGTGTTCTGAGGAGGAATATGAGAGAAAAAAATAAATAAACTATAAACAAAATAAGGAATATGTGGTTAAAATAGATTGTAACATGGCTAATTAGTTAGACAAACAAGGCAAATGTAAATACCAGGCACAAGCACAACATTGACAGAAAAAGAGTTCAAAAAGTAAGGAGCTTTCATATGTATGTATCTATGTATGTGTACAAGAGTAGTGCAAGCAATTTTACCTGTCACTGATGAAAGTAGAAAATCCAGAGAACAACCCTCTACCAGAACTCCTGAGAAACCCTAGAAAAATCACAAGAAAACCCCCAAAGTCCCATTATAAACCATCCCCACAAACAATAATTGCAAATGCCTATCCGGGCATTCAAATAAATGTGCTTTAATAACATAAAAGGACCCTCTTTTTTGGGAGTATGGTTGCTATTAATTGAAAAACAAGAGTGGTAGAGAGAGAGAACCCTTCTGTCCAGGGAATTTTGCAGAGCACCCAGAAGTCAGGGATGTTTATAAATGGTGGTGGGTGGGTATATATATTCATAATTTTATTTAATAAATATAGTAGTAGTAGTAAAAAATAAAGAAGGCATAGGGTTATCAAGTGGTAGGTAGTGTCTCACTTGCAGTAAAATACAAGCATTCACAAAAAAAGAAAAAAGAAAAAAAAAAAAAAGGGTTTAAACTTTCTTTTCATATTGTTTTTGAGCTTTTTTTAAAGTAATTTTGACTCTAAAATGTGACTGTGACTGATTATCAGAAAACTTCTCTGGGATGACCATGTACTTAATTTCATTTTAATTGTGATTTGTTAGAGAGAGAGAGAGAGNNTACAATTTCAGAAGTCCAAGGGAATAATCCGAAATTGTCACAAACCTCATTGGTGCAAAGTGTAGTTTTCCTTCTTTTTTTTTCAATTTTATGACACGACCGATTTGTTAGAGAGAGAGAGAGAGAGAGAGAGAGAGAGCTCGAATTGTCGGTCAAACATTAATGTTTAAGGTCGGTGTTAATGATGGTGCAATATGTATGTATGTATAGGGAGGAGACAAAAGTAATCAGTGTGATATGTCTAAAAATTCACTCTGAGTCAAATGAACCCAACAGCCAAATGTGTTGGATGGGCCCTTATTTTATGAACATTTTGAATGTCACACTAGTATCTGTACTCTTTTGTCCATGTACGATAAGATTTGTTTTAATTTAATGCACATCTAATTTTAATTTTAGATAATTTTAAATTTGAATTTGAATTGAAAGTTAATAAAACAGTACAACCTATGGCCATGAGTATTTGATTTACTCTTGTTTCTAATAATTAGGAAAAACAATGGTGTAAATTCTCTTTATTTGCAATGATTAAATATTTTTAAAAAGAAAAATATCCAATTAATTTTGTGCTTAAGATATGGGACCTCTTTAGCTTCTAAATTTGTTTGTTGTGTGAATAATCCAACTATGGACAGTGCAGATAATTTATTTGGGGATAGTGAATTATCTTCTACAATTTGGTCCCATTTTGTAAGCTTTTTGTTGTGCCCTTCTCCGGCGATATGATTTATTTTTGGTGTAATCAGTCAAAAGGAGATCAAGGTAAATTGGCGCAGAGCTTTCCAATCTTTGTTTTGTGGGAAATTTGGAATGCTAGAAATAAATGTAAGTTTGAAGAGAAACCAATTTCAGTTTCAGCTATTGTTTCTTCATTATTGCATAAATGGCTTTTGGAAATTAATGACAAAATTAAGCCTGGTAAAATTGCCTCTCAGAATAGTTTGAACACTTTGCCTGCTCTGCATCTTTTCCCTATTTCTTATCTTGTAAAAAGCCTCGTCTTGTCAATGGAAATTGCCCACTTCAGGCTGCTTGAAACTTTACACTGATGGCTCTTCGTTTGGTAATCTTGGTAAATCTAGCTGTGGTGGGATAGATGAAAGAGGCAATTTGATTTTGGGCATATTTAGGTGTTGCTACTAAAATTTCCAAAAAAAGAGGTGTTGCTACTAACAATTTTTTTGAGATTTATAAGCTATTCTTGGGATTATCTTTTTTCTACTATATTGAGTATCTCAAATGTGATATTTGAGACAGATTCAGAAGTATTGGTTAATTGGCTAAAGAATGGTTCTTGTAGTTGTGTTCAATTTACTAATTTTTGGGAGGACATCAACGTTTTGTTTGATTGGGTTGCTATAGGTATTGTTCATATTTTTAAAGAGGGCAATAAAATTACAGATTTTTTTGGCAAAGTTGGGAGCCTAAACGGACATAGATTTAGATACAGGTAACTTTGAAAATTGTGATGCGGATGTGACAAGAATTCGTTTTTTTTTATTATTTATTATAATTTTATAACCAGTAAAATAAAATAATTTTAAAAAATAAACTTAAAAAACCAACTTTATATAATGTGTTAATGAAATGTTCTGAAATTTATCACCGACTAAAGTCGACATCATCGACTTTGATAATTAGAATTTTTAACATTATTGCATTTGATTTCTAGTTATGTAATATATAGTTTTATAGTACTTTCATGACTAACAATCAACCTCCAAAATTAAAAAAATTAGCAACTTGATCGTGATCATTTCCTTGGTATGTCATTGGCTAGTCTAAAGCTTGCTAAAAAGAGTCCATGAAATATCCAAAATTAAAATAATTAATTGGCATTTTGAATACACCAAATGAAATGTCTGACACGCATCTTAGAGTTTCCGAAAAAAATATGAGTTCGTGGAGAGTTCGATACGGATACGGCACCCAATTTCAAGTGTTTGTGCTTCCAATTTGGTAGCGTTATGGTAATACTTCACAGCTTCCCCAATCGATCATTGGAGATTATATCTACGATCAAACAGAAACTCCGTGTTTCATATTTTTTTCGTTAATTGTTTTGCTGTACCTTTTGTAAATTCATGGATGCTACAATTTAATCAATAAATTTTTCTTTTTTTTAAAAAAAATATATATATAATTAACCATCTAGGCTAGAAGGCCTTGCTTAAACTTGGAACACATGGAACATAATTATTAAATTATAAAGTCATTAGGCACACGTAATTTGTTTTTGATGTCATAGTTGCATTAAACCTTAATATAGAAAATAAATCAAAGAGAGATGTTATCCGATTGAATATCTGACAGTCTCGAAGAAGAAACCAGAAAGAATAAAAGCTCTTCATTTTCGAAACTTATCAAGAGAAAAATGATATATTCTCTTAATATGCGCCTCTGGTCGAACTGAAGGGATCTTAATATGCCACCCTACAGTAATATATGAGGCATCCATAATTCTTAATATAATCACTATTTTTTAATTTCTTTTGAAAGGAGAGAGATTAATCTATACGAACTTATATGATATAATAAAAATCTTCATGGAAAAAGCTTAAAGATACAAAAGGAAATGCTTACCATGATTTATTTTAGGTGCATCGATCAATACAAGCATAAAAGGGAATAAAATTTTATACAAAATTTGTCAATGTGATATATACGTGAGAAGGCAGGAAGGGGAAAAAATGTAAATATAGGAGCATATTTGTGATTGAGGAGCATATAAATACAAATTTTATCAAGAGAGAGAGTTTGGAATCTTAGTTATCGGAAAAGAAGTTGAATTTTGATAAGTATAAAAGATTTTTGAAATTTTTTTTTTTTTTTGAGTGATTGATGTTTTATCGGAACGTGTTTTTTCCACAGGTGGCATATTTGTGTGGTGAAAATCTTGTTTCTAGAAAAGTCTGGGCGAGACGTGTGCATTTTTTATCACTTAAAAACAAAGTCACTAATATGGAGGATGTAAAATTAGTAGATAAAATATGAGGTCTAAAATTGTATTTTGTGGTAATTATTTCTAAAATGTGCGAATAATAATACTTCATCGATGTAGTGTTATTGGTAAAATATTAGGGTTATTGATCTCAGGAACTCTTACTAATCTAGAGATGTCCTAAGAAATTTCTAACATACAATTTATTATCAAAAATTTTATTGGTTTATTTATATTACTTTCTACTCCTAATTTT
>MKEJ01079092.1:0-14472 GCA_001753735.1 Embelia ribes | reverse complement strand
TTGAAACAAAAAGAACACACACACACACACACACAAAAGAAGAAAAAGTTTGGAATATTCTGTGTTCTTTGGCAGAGGATTTCATGGAAGAACTAATGCCAAATCTGAAAACGCTTTTTTATTTTCACATAAGGGTTTGTTTTTGCGGTAGTTTTTAAGCAAATAAAATCATATTATTTTTTATTATAAAATAAAATGGATACATTCAATAATTTTCAATTTATTTAGGTTAATATAATAAATACGCTCAATTTAAAAGCTGGACAACGAAACATTTGCCAAATTTTTAAGTAAAAAAAAAAAAAAATTTAACCTTTAAACCACAATTAAACAAGCTCATAGTCTTAGGATCGAAGTTTAACTCCGTGTTATGGTCCTTAGTTCCTATTATCATAATTATAAAAAGTTCACTATATTTCTTACATTCTCTGTGTTCTTTTTCAAGTGTTCATTTAGATTTGGGCACATTAACAAAGTTAGTGATTAGTAAATATAAGTTGGACTAAAGTGTCCAATGGAAAACTAACTCTCATACACCAATTGTCTCTTTTATTAATATAAGTACAACTTCGGTAATTTGCCAACTTTGAATAATGAAATTGTGAAAGAAACACTTATTTTTATAAAAAAAATAAAATATTCCGTTAGCAATACAATTAATAAAGAACAGAGGAAATAATTATAGTAAGATATCATAAAACTCTGGTTGTGACCCCTCCTATGATTTCTAAAATTACTCCACATTATGTTCACAAATTTTGGTCCCGCACACACAAAGTGGTGTGTGAATTATGGGGATGACATTTGGGCCGATTTAGTTATATCTTAAATTCCAATTTATTAGTTTTTGTGTTTGAAGATTAGAGAGAGTTTGACTGCTACTATTAAAAATTGGACTTGTTTACTATTTTAAACTAAAATAAACTAAAAAATTTAAGGTAGATGTATTCTATTTTTTTCGATTTATTTTTTTAATATCTGCAGAAAAAAACAACCATATGAACTAAATTAAAATCAAGTAGAAAATTCTATTATGGTTTAATTATTTGTTCTCTTCGATAAGGTTAGTTTTAGCTCCTTGGGTTTTTCATCTAGTGCTAGTACAAGCTTATGTTATTTTCATGGTAGTTGCATTTGCATAGTTAGGTTGGTTTTTCTCCAAATAACTTAAAAAGACTGAGTCTCCTATGGTTTTGGTTGTTTTTATATGTATTCTGATTGGATTTTATGGGAAAAAACTAACTTAGAATTGCTTATATTCATCTTCTTAAACACTTTGGATTTTTGCTCAAACCAAACAAGGCATAGTGGTGCATAGTTCGTGCTTATAACATACATATGCTAGTTATCATGACTCAAGCGTCTATTTACCGACTGTTTGCCTTCTCTCATTTGCACGTTTATGGATAATTTGTTGGGTTTTTTTGTTCTTCGACCAGTGGTGTCTCATAATTAAAAAAAAAAAAATATTGAAAAAATTGATAAACTATATGTAATAGGCCACCCGATACCTAATTAGTTTTTTGTATCCGAGAGAAAAAAAAAAACTAATTAATTTTGGTGCAAATTAATTTGTGCAAAAGTAGTACATTTGATAACGTTTTTCTTACGCATCGACAAATATAAGCAACCCCCAAACCGGAATGAAAAAAATCCCCGGCTCGGTATACGTGATTAAAAAACCTTTTTTTTGGTATCTTTTTTCTTCTTCTCTGGAGTAACCAAAATATAATAATAAAATTATAAATGTATTTGCATTTTGTACCAAAAATTATTGGATTAGTTTGGTGTGTGATGTTGGCCTATCATTTGGATAGTTTAGTTTGAAAACAAATAAAATGGGTTCCATCTTGGGATTATTGGCCTTCTTCGGGAGGCCCACTTTAGAAAATAACCCCATGTAATTACACCAAGCAAAAACCATTTAATTACACATTTTAATATTTTTCCAACTTTTATTACGATTTTCGAACTTAGATCAATCATGATAAATGTCACACGTTCGTTCACTTGGACACAATGGTTACTTGAGACTAGGATTATTTAGACCCCTCCGGTCTACCAAGCATGAAAACGATAGGTTTACGAAATTGTGAATCTTGCAGGTACACATGTTGAGTAGGCAGTGGATTTGATAAAGGAAATTAAAATTTATACCCAATCCAACCTATGGTATCGGAGTCTAGACCAGATGTGATGGCTGTCGCATATTTTCATATTATCGGTCCCAGTCGGTTAATTGGCGGGTTGTGGGTCAGGTCACGATACAAATGATTCCGATAGATAGGGATGGAAATGATTCGAGCTGTTCATGAATAAACTCGAGCTTGGTTCATTAAAGGCTTGACTTTGACTTTGACTCTTTCATTTAATAAATAAACAAAGTATGAACAATAAAATATAGCTCGTTAAATAAACGAGCCGATTCTGAATAACTCATGGCTCGGCTCGTGAATGACTCGGGCTCTTTCGATCATGTATTTGTATGCATATATTTCAAATTAAATGTGTTAATTTACATGCATGAACATATATCGTTCAAAGCGGCTCTAATGAATTAAGAGAAATTCGTGAGTTATTCATCTTTTAAAATGATTTTACCTCTTCATATTTTTAAGATATAGTTTAAAAAATAATACAATATCGTATTTATTTAATATATCTGTTAGTACATGATTGTTAGTCGACGATTTATGATATTTGTTTTAATATTTAATAAATAAATAAAAATTAATATCAATCAATTTAAAACAACTGGAATGTTCATGAATAATTTTGGGTTTGCGGAACTTTCACAAAAAAATTAGGACTCATTTGGTAATATCTAAACAAATTATTCGAGTCTAAACGGATCCGACCCGAACAACGAGTTCGCGCCATTGCAAGCGACTACAAGACACGCGCTTCTCAGCACAATAAAAGCATTCGCGATCACTTTCTTTCCCCTCTCTCACACTCCCTCCCTCCCTCCCTCTCTCTCTCTCTCTTCTTGAAATCTCGCCAGCGCCATGACAGACGGCCACCAGTTCAACAACATCTCCCTCGGCGGCCGCGGCGGCACTGTCAGTCTCTCTCTCTTTCTCTCTCTGTCTATTAACTCTCTACGTTTTCTTGTCGATTTCGAAGTATCGTTGGTTATTTCGTGGTGATTTTTAAGTTGTTTTGTTTTCCACCTTGGGCATTTCATGTTTACGAAACCCTAACCCTAAATATCTGTCTCTGTCTCTCTCTTTCTCTATTTTGTAATAATTGCAGACGAAACCCTAACGTCATTTCTACTAATGTATCTATTGTCATGCCCTATATTTTAATTCATGTAGCTCAAACTCTAAAATAGAAGCTAAAATACGGGGAATGGCCGTATTACACACCCTTATATGAAATTGCATTGGGAATGAACGGTTGTCCCATAATTCAAGATAATCGCGGTAGCAATAATAGGGAAATCAATAGTATTAGATACACTTTTGGAGGTATCCCTGAAATTTTTTCATAATTTAGGATAGAGGCCCTATATAGGGTGACGGGTAGGTGTGCCTAGTAATTGCGTCCGAAACCCTAATTTTGGCTAATCATTGGAAATTAAAATAAAATTTCTTTTCTTCACTTTTTCAGGTAAATTGAATAGTTTTCCCACTTGAGTCGATGAATTTTTTGAGATTTGGAGAAAAATGTGAGGGTTGTCGATATTTTCCTCTCCTTTTGTTTTTTTTTTGTGTGTGTGTACATGGTCATTTCATGTGACCTCAATCTTTTAGTATCTGATTTTTGGCTGTAAATATTAGAAGATTTTAGTTATTTTGTACTTCAAGAGTCCTTGGAATCATCCGTTTCTGGGTTATTTAACTTCTTTATGTTTTTACATGAACTTAATTGTTTCTAAGTTATGACCAGAAACCCTAACGTTCAACCGAAATTACATAAATCAAGTTTCTAGAATTTGATTTCTTTCAATTCTAGAGTATTTTAGTGATTTTGGACCTCAACTGCTCTTAGAATCTTCAGTTTCTGGGTTACCTAGTTTCCATACTTTTTTAGTGGATGCAACAGTTCGTAAGATATGACAAGAAACCTTAAAATTCAACTGACAATACATAACACAATCACCTATATTTGATTTATTACTTTCAATTTAGAAGATTTTAGTGATTTTGGACCTCAACCTTACCCAGAGTCTTCGATTTCTGGTAAGTTAATCCTTTTAATTTTTTTACATGAATTAATCCACTTGTTAGTAACAGCTGAATCTTATGGTTCTTGATTTTCCCAGTGTTTGAGCTTTTCTTGCTAATAGTAGGGTTATATTCACTGTGCTTTCATACGTAGACGAGCATACTAGACTGTGTAAAATTTGATTCCTTTTGTTAATGCAGAACCCAGGGCAACTCAAGGTCCATTCGAGGGGTATATTGTGGAAAAAGCTCGGGGGTGGGAAAGCTGTGGAAGTTGATAAAGATGATGTTTTGGGCCTCACATGGATGAAGGTCCCCCGGACTAATCAACTTGGTGTGAGAACTAAGGATGGCCTCTACTACAAATTCTCTGGCTTCCGGGATCAGGTTTGTCGCCCCTTTATCTCTCTCTCTCTTATACACACACACACTAGATTTTAAATGTATGCTTATTATATTATCTGGCAAGCTTGAATGTTTTTCTCAAGTTATATGAATATTGGGGTTTCCTTTTGCAAAGGGTTGGACCTTGAGGAGGTACTTTTCAAATGCATTGTTGTTTACAAGAAAAGGGAAGAGTATGCTACTGTTGTCTTCTTTTTTAGGTCCATAAATAGATTGTGGCCGTTATTCATATGCAAACTTCCATATGGACCCTTTATTTAGATTGTATTTACTATGCTATGTACTTTTGTCATTGCGTGCAGGATGTTTCCACTCTTACTAGTTTTTTCCAAGAAGCTTGTGGGATAGCAACGGAAGAGAAGCAACTATCTGTCAGTGGGAAAAATTGGGGAGAAGTTGATTTAAATGGTAAGTGAGATTAAAGCCAGGTTGTAATTCTGTGAGATCTTTATATTTTCAATGGTTGTGGGGAGGACAAGAGACAGATTATAATTCATACTTTTTCAGCATGTTTGATGCTTTTTACTTTATATCGTAACATGAGATTTTGTTGGCTCGACGGTGCTGAAATATTTTGTTAACCCGTTTTACCAATTGAAAAAGTTCATTTCTGAAATGCCTTTTTGACTGCTTTGATTCCATTTGTCGTCTCCATACATGATATGACTGATGTTTGAAAACAAATCTCATGCAACTCATTGATTTTCTTAAAATTGTAGGGAATATGCTGGCCTTTATGGTTGGGTCAAAGCAAGCATTTGAGGTGTCTTTAGCAGATGTCTCCCAAACTCAACTGCAAGGGAAAAATGACGTCATTTTGGAGTTCCACGTGGATGATACGACTGGTGCTAATGAGGTTGCTTTCTGCCATAACTGGTTTTCTTTAACTTTTACTATCTTTTCCAAGCTGGTATGTGGGAGATTTTATTGAACGTACCCTCTGGGATTATGATTTCAGAAAGATTCTCTGATGGAGTTAACATTTCACGTTCCTAATTCCAATACGCATTTTGTTGGTGATGAGAATCATCCTGCAGCTCAGGTTAGTATCTCCTGGAGTGTGTGTAAATATTTGTTAGATACTGCTCGATTTTCATTATTTCGGGCTATTTTTGATGTTAGGTTTTCCGAGACAAAATCATGTCAATGGCCGATGTTGGTGCTGGCGGTGAAGAGGCTGTTGTTACTTTTGACGGAATTGCAATCCTCACGCCCAGGTAACTATTGGGCAGCTTTGGCTAGCATATGCTTACAGTTCGATTTGTTATGTGTGCCTTGTATTCTGCTTGGAAAAATCAAATGAGATATTTCCTATCTGTAGGGGCCGGTACAATGTTGAACTGCATCTTTCATTTCTGCGTCTCCAGGGACAAGCTAATGACTTCAAAATTCAGTACAGCAGTGTTGTTCGCCTTTTCCTATTGCCTAAGGTTCCTTTTTTCCTAATAACAAGTTTGGGAAGCATCTTTTTCATTTTTGTGAAAATGATGGTAGCAGAACCAAAATTGAAACTTTGTGTTTTTGTGCAGTCTAACCAACCCCACACCTTTGTTGTTGTTACTCTTGATCCGCCTATTCGTAAAGGCCAAACTCTGTACCCTCATATTGTCTTGCAGGTATTCTTTATGTTGCATACTCGAATGCACTTTAAGCTTTCTTTGCATTAGATATGCATTTGCTCATTTTAATTTTATATTGTCACTGCTTTTATGCAGTTTGAAACTGACTTTGTAGTGGAAAGCGCATTATCCATGAATGATGATCTTTTTGCTACCAAATACAAGGACAAGTTGGAGCGATCATATAAGGTACTGTGAATATCAGAGAACATCACCCAACCCTCTCTCTCAGTTTCTGTCTCTCTTCCTACCATTTTCTTGTTCCTGTTCTTTATTCTCCTTTTGAGTTCATACTTCATAGAAGTTAATGCAAGTTTAATATAGATATGCTTTGATGGAGATTTATTACCTCTCATTAGGGACTCATTCATGAAGTGTTTACATTGATATTACGTGGCTTATCTGGTGCGAAAGTTACAAGACCAGGAAAGTTCCGTAGTTGTCAAGATGGTTATGCTGTTAAGTCTTCGCTGAAGGCTGAAGACGGTCTCCTGTATCCACTTGAAAAGGGATTTTTCTTTTTACCAAAGCCACCAACCCTTATTCTTCACGAAGAGGTATTTTGACTACACCAGTGTCTAATCTTTAGGATGCATTGGTAGATTATTTTGCACATATATAGCTTTGCTAACTCGTGGTGGACTTGCCTTCTGCTGTCTTACTACGGATTGACTATGTGGAGTTTGAGCGGCATGCTGCTGGAGGGTCAAATATGCATTACTTTGATCTTCTTATCAAACTGAAGACCGAGCAAGAACATCTCTTTCGAAACATTCAGAGGAATGAATATCACAATCTCTTTGACTTCATTAGGTTAGTTTGCAAATCTGATTTTCATTCAGAGTACAGATGTGTGGAAGTTCCATAAAAAGTCTGACCATTGTCTCTTTCAATAGCGCAAAAAATCTGAAAATCATGAACCTTGGAGACATCCGAAAGGCAGATGGAGTCGCTGCTGTTCTGCAGAATGAAGATGATGATGCTGTTGACCCCCATTTGGAGCGGATTAAAAATGAAGCTGGTGAAGAAGAGAGCGATGAGGAGGTAAGTTTCATCCTTGGTGATCAAGCGGATATTTTGTTAGATTAGTTTTTGTTGCTGTTTTCTACTTCTTCAGATGTGTAGTTTTAACACTTTGATTTATCACTTCTATTTAGAGATTGAATTCAGTATCACATGCTGCTTTAGTTTGATGGGGAACTGCCCAAAATAGGAAAGAAGACGCAGGATTATGGTTTTTACTTTTGAAATTTTGTTTCAACCATTTTCTTTTGGCCTCTATAATGTTTCTCTTTTGCTTAAGTGGCTCATAATTGTTGTATATGATCTATATCTTCATTCTCTGCCGTAAGTAACTGCGTGAACTTTAAAACATAGTGGGGCTTTATGTAGGATGAAGATTTCGTTGCTGATAAGGATGATGGAGGATCACCTACAGATGACTCTGGAGGAGAGGATTCTGATGCTAGCGAAAATGGAGAAGTTAAAGAGGTGAACCATTACATCTTTTCTTGCTCTATTTCTTCAAATGTATTTAAGACACAATGACATTGAACTCACTTTTAAAAACTGTTGCTTCAGAAACCCATGGCAAAGGATGTTAAAAAGGTACAATCTACTTCCAAAGCATCCAGTAGTGGTGCTAAATCGAAAGACGGGGACAATGATATCTCGAAGAAAAGGAAGCCAAAGAAGAAGGATCCAAATGCACCAAAGAGGGCCCTGTCTGGTTTTTTGTTCTTCTCAAACAGTGAAAGGGAGGTCAGCATATGTTGTTGATAAATATTTTTGAAGTTTTAGTAGTTGTCAGCTACTTTTAAATGAGCTAGAATATACAGCGTATAAGCAATTTTCTATAAGTAATTTTCCTCCTTCAGTGAAGATAGAAAAATTTGTACTTAATATTTAATTTGTTAGGCTTTTGTGTGGATATGTAAGTTGTGGCTAAAAGTTTGTATGACGTCGTGCTTGCTGCTTGTCCAAGAGTATGTAGCTAGTAGTCATAAAGTGTACAATTTTCTCTTTTAGTAAATAGAGAAAAAAGGACCTCGTGGTCTATCTTCTTTGGGTTTATTTGTGTTTATGTAGTTGGTTATTGGAAGTTTGTGTGACATAGTACATTCTGCTGATCCAAGAAAATGAGGCAGCCAAAACACTTATGAGATATGATGGTTTATGCTTGTGATTTTGTTCTCTGTTCTTCGTTGTATTTGAACTTGAAACCAAATGTCTTGCGAATATGCAGTATATAGAAGTTCTCATGTATGTTGTTTGTTCTACTCATGTATCAAACCCCACAAAGTCCTTTGCATTCATGATAATTGTTTGTCCTCTGTTTATGATTGCAGAATATAAAGCAAAACAATCCTGGAATCTCATTCACTGATGTGGGACGGATGCTTGGAGATAAATGGAAAAAGATGACAGGTTTAGCCCATCTAGCATGATGTTTTTTTTTTTACTTTTACTTTACCAATTGTTTCTGCTCTTTGATTTTGCCTAAAATTATGATTGCAGCTGAGGAGAAAGAACCATATGAAGCAAAGGCTCGTGCAGATAAAAAGCGCTACCAGGATCAGATCACTGGTTATAAGAACCCGCAACCCATGGATGTAGATTCTGGGAATGATTCTGGCAGTGACTAGTTCTCATGCAATCTTTTGTGGTCATTAAGTGGCTAGGTGAACCAGAGAGATGGTTTACCGTCCGGTGGTTGTCAGCAGTTTGAGTCCTCTTATCTCCAACTCATGAACTTAGCTCATACAAAGATGGATTTTGGGCTTTTAGTTTATTGGATATTCTATTTAAGGCGGAGATTATGATGGTAGAGAATCTTGTAGTGTTAGAAATACCATGAGGATGTTGAAAAAAATCTAAAAATAGTACTCATATTTGATTTTGCTATAGAGCCTTTTCTGGTTTAGTTTCTACTTCCTTTTACTTAACCCTTTATTTGCTGAGGATGATAACTGAGTTTTTACTTTATTGCTTGTACATTTATATGTACTCGCGTATAGCGAGGAGTGAGTGATATTGCGAACCTGGAGAAAAAAAGACTTAACGGGGACAAATTTTACAAATTTTTGAGAAGCGTTTTAAGCTTGGACTCGAGATCGTTTTAAGCACAAGTCAGAACTTTTAGCAAAGCATAAGTTCGTATGTTTGAGCTAGTCAAAATTCTGGCATTTGCAGTCTTATCGTAGCTGATTATAACTGTTAATGTCATCAAAGATGGTATAATATTTTTTCGTAGTTTATTTTTATTAGGATAGTTGTCTTAAGGACCTGACCTTGGTAATTTGAGAGTAGGGCCTGGAATGGACATGAGTCTTGCTTGAACATCTTGAATTTGAATTGCTAAATAATTGATTTGAACTTTGAGTTATTCATTAACACGTTCAAGATCGAGCTTAAGAATTACTTGTTTCGGTTTTTAATTGCAGCTTGAATTACTCGTTTGGATTTGAGCTCGAATTTGAGTAACAAGCTGCTTGACTCCAAAGACAAGGTATTGTTAGATTAATATGTTTTTATGATTTATTATAATTTACATTAAATACTTAATTTATACTTGAATATAAAAAATATAATTAAATATTCATATAATACTTTTCAAATGGGGTTCTAGTCAAGCTCGAGCTTGGGCTTTGGGTTCGAACCCCAATTCAACACAAAACTTGATAAAATGACAGGACATAAGATTAATCTTGTGTGAGTTATTATGTTTAATAAAGTTTAATGGTCTAACCGCCGCCATATTTCTATTTATGTATTTTCTGAATGGATAGATAAAATAAAGACTTTCTTGATGAGCAATAAAACTCCCATTTCTTTTGCCCAAAGACAAACAGAAAATAATTATCATACCACCGGCGGTCAAATTAGAAACCTAAACCTCTCCATACAAACGCGCCACGTGTCCACTCCATACACCTCATTTCTAAATCAACGGATCAAACTACACCCACATTCAATCAACGGTTGATATTCGCTGAAGCACGAAAGGCAAAGCACACCATTCAAAGCTCGGTCCCAAGCTAGGGCTTTACACTATATAAACACACCTGTATCGCTCCTCCACGGTGTATCTCTCTCTCTCTCTCTCTCTCTCTCTCTCTTTCTCAGCTTCTTCAATGGCGAAGGGACCTGGCCTTTACTCTGAGATTGGCAAAAAAGCTCGAGGTGCTCTCTCTCTCTCTATATATATGTGTGTGTGTGTGTGTGTACATTTGTATAAATATGAGATAATAATTTGTTTCTATGAATGTATATGTAGATCTTCTATACAGGGACTATCAGAGCGACCACAAGTTCAGTATCACCACCTATTCTTCCACCGGAGTTGTAAGCTCTTCTTATATCTCTGCAGATCTGTTTTGTTTGTATATATGTATTGCACAGCGGAATAATTATGCATGCTGTATTTTTTTTTTTTGAGGTAGAATAATTAGTTGAATTATTAATTTTTAGGATGCTGTGGATATAGCCATTTTCATTGGGAATGACAGTTGATTTGTCAAGTAGCGTCCCGTGCTTGTTATTTTAGGTTGAATAATTATATGAATTACTAAATATTTTCTTGGTTAGGATAGATTTTATGGATATACTTATGTTTGCAGGAGACAACTGTTGATTCAATAAGTAGCATCCTGTGTTTATGATTAATGTTGAATAATTAGTGAGTTAATATTTTTGTTGTTTAGATAGATTTTATATATATTAATGTAGAATATTTAGATGAATTACTTAATATTTTCTATGTTTGGATGCATTGCATGGGCATAGCTGTTTTAGTAGAAAGTGGCGGTTGATTTGTTAAGTAGCATCCTGTGCTTAAAATTGTATTTTGGCAATTGTATTGTGTAATTGTGAAATGGTTTGGTTATTTTGCATTTGCTTGTAACTTGTGGATTTTTATTTGACTTGTTCTTGGTTCTTGTTTATTTGGATATGGTTGATATTTGTTTATGATTGCACATAATTCTGATCCGTGTGTCTCCTTTTCTGTTTCAGTTTTGTTTTTTTTAATAATGTGGAAATTACAACTGTGACTTGTCAGTTTAATTTTATGGTTCTAAGTGAATGGTATTGGGTTATGAATGTGATGGATAAATCGATGGGAGGTAGGCGGTAGACAGTTGAAGTTATTGGTTCTACGTGCAGTTATTTTAAATGTGTTTCAGTAAAATATTGTTCCACTTGCATCTAAGTGTTTTACTCTGTATGATGGGAGCAAGTAGAAAATTTTCCAAACTTATATTAGGAGCTTAGGGGTGAAATTGTGAAATACAATTTAGACCGATATTGATACGAGTTAATACATGGACTAGTCAGAGTTCTTGTTCATATCATTTAGTCGTTATGTTATTATTGTATCAAGTTTTTAAGTTGACATACAAATTTTTCTTCATTTTTCTTTTCATTCTTTTCTGCATGTGATTAGTTTATGAGTATGCCCTTTTTTATTATCAATATGGTGCACCATGTTCATGATATATCCTGGAGACAAAATATTTGGGGTTTTATTTTGGAGTTTTTTGAAAGAAAGGATGGTATTTGAAGATGGATCGCTAGGAAGCACAAACTCCAAAATAGGTGTCATGTCACTCTTGAACACGTATCGGACACACATACTTTTTGGACATTTCGAAATACGTGTCTGACACGCCACGTGGCGAGTCCAAAATGCTACTTAATTATTTAAACTTTAGACACATAATGTACTCATTTTGGACTTGTCATGAACACAACAGATCAATTTGTAACCTTTTTTCTATTTCAGTCAATTTTTATTCATTTTCAATCATACATTTTGGTGGTTTTCTATTTTCACATCCTTGGGTTCTGGGCACATCACACCCGAGGAAGTTTTCCTACATGGATCGGGGTAAATAACTAGCTTTCACACTAGGGGGTGTGACCCCAAGAAATTGCTCCTTATGGGAATCGAACCTTAGACCTAATGCTTCATAAAGTACCAAGTCCAAGAGATTGACCACTTTGGCAATCCCTTGGGATTTACATTTTCGTGGTTTTCACAAACCACATTTCAATAATTGTTTATGCCTTTAGTGCATGACATGTTTTTGGGCCCTTTTGATAATTGATACTCGTTAGTAAGGTGTGCTAGATTACAACGAAATGCAATTGCTTACTTATTACTTTAAACAAGCAATCAATACATAACTTTAGTAACTTACAAAATTATTAGAAACAGATATAAAAAGAATATAATGAAACATTGATCCTATACATAAAATTACAAATCAGGACATAATATATAATGAGCCTTACCCTCTGCGCAACATATATGCTCAACCCATGAACTGAGACATGGAAGTTCCCAGCAACCCTCTGGACATCTAAAACTCCATAAATCTGCCATTAAATGTTAAATCTCATTACTAAATTTCATGAAAAAAAGGAAAAACACTTGACAAACAGATACTCTTTACAAAAATCCTGTGCCTATAATAGAAGTACAAAGAAGGTAACATGCCATGTCATTCTATAAATTTTCATCTAGGAAGCACAGACGAACCAAAGTGGGTGTGGAGATTGTGTCCGACGCGTATGGGCACATGTACTACGCGGAAACTTTAAAACATGTATCAGACAATCCGTTTGGTGTGTTTCTAAATTATTCTTTCTGAAAAAAAGTGCACGAGAATCCATATAGGGCATCCATGGACAATGACGTGCTTTTAGTTAAGGTCCATCTATGTTGAACTTGATATTTTTTATAATAATGTCAACTAGATAATGTAAATTGTAGTGATATATGTTCAATTAGGTAGCAACTGTAGACTAGGCTGAGTTTTGACCAAACATGTTGCCACAGTTTCAGAACTTGATACTTTATAGTTTCTTTCAACATTTTTTAACACCTTCTATAATATAATAAGCAGCAATACTATATTAGCATATGCTTGACATATCTGTGTCTCCATTTTTGTACAATTAACACATCTGTGTCCGTATCTGAACCAGTGTCTATCCGTGCTTCCTAGATTTTCTGACAACTGTATTTGTACAGCTACTCTTTTCATAATTTTTTACCAGATCAAAAAGCAGCCACAAACATACCCGGCAACCTTCCCTATTGGCCAAAGATTGTTTGACCTTCTTGATCATATCTTCAGCTTCTTGACCAAGGCCATGCTGATGACCTTTATGCTCTGAATCCACATGATGATCTTTGTCTCCATCTGATCAATGACTTCTATTAGAGTCACTCAATTAGCAATAACTAAGCATAGGTTAACACTTTAACACTTCCGTTCTGTAGCTACACAAGGGTCTGTTTATTGTTGAAGTTGTTGCTGAAGACCAACCTTTTGTGCTTCCCTATCCTACCAATTTTGATCCTTCCTCTAATCCTCTCTTTCTACTCAACTTTTTGCAGTTAAATCACACATCTGTTGGTCTATTTAATGAGTGGTTTCAGTGACGCCACTCTTTTTGGGCCAAATAAATGAGAACTGTGTCGTTTCCCTAAAACCGCTTACTTCAGAGAATCAAATACTGTTTGGCTTTAGTACCGAAACATTTGGACTCTTTCGCAAGTACTTAAAAACTAATATTATTCCTTGAACTACCAATGATTAGCAACATGCAGGACCAAAATAAATTACAATGCTAGTGAGGTTTATACCAAAAAGACAATGAATAATAACACATCACCTGCAATGCTAATTTGAAAAAATAGATAAGACTTCATTTGGGCACTTTCTCAAAATCTAGGAGGAAAGTGCATTTTTTAAGAAATTACCGTGGTTATGTATGTGTTCCTTCTCCACGAGATCTTTCACATGCTCCACGTCAATGATATGTCCATAACTATTCAAGCGAAGCTGTAAATACTCAAAAAATTAACAATTTAACGGAGGAGAGAGGAAAAAATATGAGAGAGGAAAGGCTAATGAAACTTGAGTAACTGCATAAACTTGCCAATAGGACCACTTAGTTATGCTTGAAATAATTTGTCAAGTGTAGGAAGCAAGTGCATATCAAGTGCATATCCTTTGAAATATTTGACCCCTGCCCTTGAACTTAGCAACATATTTCCACTAAGAGGAATTAGAACACATCAGCACCTAAGATACAGATTTAGAGATCTGCCTTAATAATTGATGCCATCAACTAAACCTACACTTCAAGGAAATCAGAACTGAGTACATTCATGCCAAACATAGAAAGTGAATTGCTTCTCATGTGCATTACCATTGATCTAAGAAGCATTAAATGTAAAGTACTACAGAAAAAAAAAAAAAAAA